>JAADXR010000244.1:0-42701 GCA_023337935.1 Elongisporangium anandrum
CGTGCAGAAAGGGAAGTTCTCGGCAGGGATGTTCAGCTTCGACAGGCAGTTGAAGAACGTACTCTTGCCGACGTTGGGCACGCCGACAATGCCGATCTTGACGTTGTTTCCGGGGCGACCCAGGTACACGCGCGGGGTCTACAGAGAGTCAAGAGTCGCAGTCGTTAGATCCGCACGCAGTAGAGCTGATCGAGGCGCCTGTGGCTGCCCAACGCACTTCGTCGGTCTTCTTCTTCGGCGGCATCTTGAGCTTCTTGGGGAAATGAGCTTGATCAGCAAAATGGCTGGAGGCCTGCAATGCGTTGCAGCAACTTTAGCCCGCGGCAGAAAAGAGCCATGCGACAAAGGTATACGGAGCTAAAGTTGCTGAGCCTACATGTTTTAAACGTGTGTCCGATTGGTGTATCCAAAAGCGACATGTGTATTAAACTTATAAAAATGCACAAGCCGAAAAAGGGCGGGCAGCTAGAGCGTGGCACCGGCTGATGCTTCTTCGTTCATGGGAGCGCGAACTGCCACATCCGAGCGCAGCTGATCCATAGCTACAACATGGCAGGCAAAGGTTAGCACAATGGAATAAGTAGTACAGCACTAAGCATTGCAGCGAACGCACCTTTCTTCTTCTTGGCAGCCACGATTGCGAGCGCCGCAAAGACCAAAACCATCACACCGATAAATGCACCGACGCCAGCGAAAATGACTCCGGGGGCACTGGAGCTGCTGGACAGTGTGTTGCACGTCGTGATATCCTTGACACTGCAGTCGCTACCGGTGTAACAGGATAAGCAGCTGCAGGACTTCACACCACTTGAGGTGATGCATTGGCCGTAGTCACCACAATCCGATGACGAGTTACAGGAGTTACCACCACTGGTGACCGTGTAGGTGCCACCGCAAATATCCTGCTCCGTCGTACCCACCGCCGACGAAATTGTGACATCGCATGCGGCGCCAGCATCGGTACACACTACGCCTTCACGGGTGACCGTAGTCCACGAGTCGTTGGAAATGACCTTAAGGTCCGAAGAGCTGCAGCTGCTGATAATCCATCCATCGGCAGTCGCTCGAGAGTTTGATTCAGTCGTGTTCGTCTGCACATCGGGTTTCCAGGTGCACTTGGTATCGGCGGTCCACTCGGCAGCATCCGAGTATGGCGTGTATTTCGCGAATTTCGTTTTCAAGTTAGTGAAATCCGTGGTCTTCGTTGTACTGGGCTGGCCTAGCATATCGGTCGAGCCGCCTTTTGAAAGAAACAGAAATATCAGTCACGGCGAATTGTTTTCACGACGCAGAACTGCAAAACACCAGCGTACCTGTGAACATGGGGAACAAAGAATCCGTTCCAAGCATGGCTTCACCGTAAGAATACGCGAGGCCGCCTGACCAAACCTCTGAAAACAAGTTGGTTTCTGAAGGATCTTGATAAAAGTACGGCACCATGCCCCAATCCCTCGCTGTGGACGACGACGTCTTACAGCCGTATTCGCCAAAGGCGACGACGATTGGGATACCCTCGGCCATCGTCAAGAAGCGCTGGTACGATTCCGCAAAAGTGTTGTCTGGGCACCATCGGTATTCGTTGATCAAGTAAATGTCGATGCTCTTGACCATGTTGCCATCGGTCATCTTGTCACCGCAGAGAAGACCCTGGACCTTGAGAACGTGGTAGTCATCAGCGTTGGAAATGACGGAACCGTAACTACTGTCAGCAGCAGCGTATGCCAGCGGGATGAGGCGGATCTTCTTTCCGTTCACGGTCATCCAGTTCTTCAGATCAATTACATACTGCTTCACGCACGCCGCAGCAGTCAGATCGGACTGCATGATTTCGTTGGCCACGACAATGCCGAGAGTGTTGTTGTACTGGGCGAAGTTCTTCACGATCTGCTTAGCATAGCATTACAAAACGTCAGTCAAAGTGGAACTCCTCCTTCCTCCTCCATGTAACGAGCACTTGCCTTCTTGCCGAAGTTTAGCAGCAGCGCAGGGTAGCACGTGTTGGTAAGATCCGTCGTCTTCACTCCGTTCGAAGACGTCGTGGTCGTGCCCGTAGGGCCAAGCGTTTTCGTGATCGTCGAGTAGCGGTAGTCGCCGTAGTAGTCCGAGTTGGCCGGTGAGGCAGAGATCAGCACGTAGATGCCCATGTCGGCCATGTCGTTCATGAAATCCGCGTAGGACTCATCCGGATTCGCGTTATACAATCGAAGCGTGTTGAACTCCAGGTCCGCCAAGTTGGCCTTGATCACCGCTTTGGAGTACTTGTCGTAGTATGTATCGCTGACGACGTACTCGTACGTGATCTACACCAGAACAGAGGCAGCAAAGGCACGCAACAGACAAGTTAGTCTCCCTGCATCCCCCCACGCAGTAGCGATCAGCATGAGAGCCAACGCACCCCCTTGATGAAGAAGCGCTCCTTGGTCTGCTCGTTGTACATCTTGTTGCCACGGACGAGAATAGGGGCTAAGGCCTGGGTCGTGTGGAGGCAGAGCGCCACACAGGCGGCCATGAGCAGCGCCGTCGCTCGCGGACGCTTCATGTTCCCTGTTGGCAGCGTCATGAGGCCTCTGCGCCACGCAAATGCACGCAAATGAGCTCCTGATGCAGACTGCTTTATACGGAGAGGGAGGTTCAGGAGCCGTCAGGCTTCACAAGGCCGGTGAAACCTACCCCTCTGTACCATTCGGGGGTTTTATGTACCTCATGAAGTCAGATGTCCGGACGGAAGAGAAGCGGAAGATTGGCTATAAATGAGATCTGAACTGTGTTGATTGGTGGAAAAGAGATCGGTGGCTAAAGTGGTCGTTTCCCAGAAATATCAGCGGGTGCCCCAAACAGAACGAGTGGTTTCTGAGCGTTTTATACTAAATATATAAATACGATTAGAACTGAATAACCCTTAGCTTTGTACCAAATGCACTAGTATTTGATTAGTAATTGTTTATATGTAAGATATGAATACTAAATATGATAGAAATAGTGATTTTTAACCCATGAACAAGTTCAGCAAAGGAGTTTTAATGACTCAGTTCCCAGAACTGTAACTAATCTCAAGTGCTACTCTGTACAGCTAGAAGATGTGTGGGCGAATACGGCAAGCATGTGCTCATTAGGCCTGATTTCCTCTTCGCCGACTCGAATGAATGGGCTTTGCACCATGGCTGCGCACGTTTGAGACAGACTGTGCGAACCTATCCTTTCAAACTGAAAATTCACCTGTGCCTACCCCAACCCTACTGTCGTTTGCGTTCCAGAATCGTGAAATTTACGAAGCACCCTGTAACATTTCAGTAAAGTAAAAATGTATACAAGTATACCGTAAGTATAGTAATTTCATTCAAGCTTCTGATAAAATTGCGCATGACATCTATTTGTTGGGAAATTCTAGCATTCGTGGCGCTTGCAGAAGCTAGCGATGCGACCGTAGGCATCACTCAGGACCTCATGCGGAGCAGCGTACACAATGCGGAAGTAGTTGGCCATGCCGAAGCACTGGCCAGGGAGAACAAAGACCGATTCTTCATCGAGAAGCTTTTGAGTGAAGTCCAGGTCGTCCATGATGCCGTTCAGGATCTCAGTGTCAATGCGAGCCTGTTATAGCAAACGTTAGACCAATTGAGTCATGTGTTGCATTGGAATGAGCACGACTTACCATCACGTACATAGCGCCCTGCGGCACAACCACGTCCAGGCCCCGCACTTTGCCCAATGCAGTCGTGGTGAACGCAGCGTTCTTTTCAAGAACATCAAAGTACTCCTTCTTGAACGCTGCGAGGGATTCAGCTTCGGCACTGCCAGGTACTGGAGTCAGTAAGTCTGGGATCGCGCTCTGCAGGTTCAGAAACAGAATGAACATTAGCTGTGATCACATTTCGATCAGCACAGTTCGGTATCAGTTACCTGGACGATCGAATTGGCACCAAGGATCATCTGAGAGAGCTTGAAGTAGGCGGTTCTGACGTCCTTCAAGACTTCGTTCCGGTCGTGGACCATGATCCAGCCAACTCGCCAGCCAGGGACGACGTAATGCTTGGCCAGGCCGCTGATAGAGATCACGGGGACCGTTTTCGTGAGAGTTGCAGCCGGGTAAAACACGTTGCCGCCGAACACCATGTCGCCATAGATTTCATCCTAATGTTGCTTTCAGTCAGCAAGAGTTTCAAGACCAGCACGCTGAACACTAAACTACTCACAGAGATGATTGGAATCTTGTTGTGCTCAGCGACAGCCAGGATCTTCTCAAGATGGGGCTGACAGATTCCGGTTTTAATGTTAGTTGCAGACAAGATTGAAACAGATCGATGCAAGACTAACCTTGGAGAAGACGCTGCCGCAAGGGTTGGACGGGTTGTTAATCAGAATAGCCTTGGTGTTTTCATCTACCAGAGACTGCAGGTGGTCGAGGTCGATCTCCCAGTTCTTCTCTGGCTGAAACGTCCAACGCAATGATTGTCAGTTGGAAAGAATAGCACAAGCAAGCTCAGTCAAACGCACTAGAAGGTTGTAGAACTTGCACTCGATCTCGTGGGCATCGCAAATGACCTGGTAGAGCGGGAAGCCAGGGTTTGGCAGAAGAATGTTGTCGCCTGTATTGCATCGCGCCTTGCATTAGACACAGCAAACGCTTTCATGGCAAGCCATGAATGGTATTGACGTACCAGCATTCAGCAGTCCGGTCAATGCAATGTCAATGGCTCCAGAGCCACCGCTGGCAATAATGATATCCTACATGGTTGAGATAAGCCAAAGTCGTTCGTTAGCCATTGGTCACGATAATGAGGCTCACTGTTAGCTTCGTACCTCGCTCGTCAATGGAGCCTGCGGACTTCCGAAGTACTGGGCAATGGCATGACGGGCAGCCTCGGTACCAGCCGAGTGAATGTAGCCATTGTGAGCCATCGAACTAAACAGCAAAAGAAGCATTAATTAGCGTATTCCCACCATGTTCATTGCCATCTCTATGATCACATACCGAACATTGCGCACAATCGCTTCGGTCAAGACGTCAGGGCATTTGAAGTTGCCAAAGACAGTCGGATCACCTGCATAATCAGACGAAGCATACGAGTTAGCCAACCGCTGACGATTGCTCTTGACAGTGAGAAGCCATCGTGGAACGCACCCAACGACAGCGGAATGAGCGGCTTGTCCAGACTCTCGGGCTTCTTGATGTTGTCCACGATCTTGCGGATGGGGTTCGAGCACCGGTGGGAAAACTCGGACGGTACGACATTCCAGACCTTCTGGGCCTTGGTCAGGCCAGCGGCATTTAGTTGCTGGGCGTTCTCCGTGGCCATGATGTTGATGTCTCTTGCTGTTGGAACTTGCGCTCAGGAGTGCAATTGCAGAAATACGTTGGCTGTTCCGCTGCTTCCTGCAGCCTCACCGACCCCTGGGACGACGCGCCATGACGTCCATTTGGCTCTGACCAATAGCGTGCGCCGACCAATCGGAATGTTTGGAAGCCGCCGACTTCAAGCCCATCCCTTTCTCCTGAGACACTGAGACCGTGGCCATAGCCACATTGAACTCTGGCTGCAATGGAGCCAAAGCCAAATTTAACCCAAAGGAGCGAAACCAAAGCAGCTGGTCATTCATTCGTCTGCATCAGCGGGAGGGAGTCTGTTGGCCTATCAGGTGCTACTGAGAATCAGAAGAAGCAGCGCAGCCGAACGTATCCGCCAGCACACGAGCGCCCATCTTGCGCTGGAAGTCGTCTTTCTTGAGCATCAACTGCAGACGAATGCGCTCTTCGTCATCGCCCAGCGCTGCAAAAATGGCTACGAGTGAGTCTGCAAAACTGCTATTGGCATCTCCACTGTCGATCCATTGGTCCCAGTGGTCAGTGAGTGTTGCTACAAAATCCAGACTCGCATGCTCAAGCAGCGAATGCCAAACTGCGCAGTGATCTCTTGCGAGCTGCTTCTGCACGGTCATCAGCTCGACGTTGTCGAGTGCGAGCATGGTCTGCTCTCTTTCAGCTTGCTCTGTTGCATTCAAGACCGTTTGGACTGCGTCGTGAACCGAGTGACTGCCTTCAGCTGATGTGGACGAGTGCGCAGTTCGTAAAGATTGCAGATAGCGAGCGCTCTCTTGCTTTACCATGTCGGCCACCAGCACACGTGCGTAGTAGCCAGTCATACTTGGATCCTCAACCAGACGCTTGCGACTGCCATCAAACCAGAAATTCACGGCGATCGTGAAGGGATCCGAGTCGACTTGATGCCACCAGCCTTCAGGAATGAACAGCGCATCTGTGGACAGCAACGTCATCGTGAGCTTTTCGACCAACCAGGTATGGTGATCTCTCACCTCCTGCATTCACTTCAAAACACTGCGCAGTCGCCTTTGCGAAGTCCGGATGAGCCTGTAGGTCAGGCTCAGCAACGTCCACTCGGCTGTGGTTGGCCGATCTGGAGTACACTGGATGCGGATACAAGTACGCGCTCTGCGACGGCGGATACAGCATGACTTTCTTGCACCCATGCAACACGACCAGAACATTACGATACGCGTCGTAGTGCAAACTGGTGCGGCTGGCATACACCGACATCCACAAGTTGACTTGGCTGAGTGCTTGGCCAGCCAGGCACTCGGGACTACATGTTACGAAGGCGTCAGCACGGATCAGTACTGATGACCCATTTGACAGCAAGCGCATTGCGACCTACATAACGAAATCATTCATGATGTCTGGAAGTATGGCCTTGGAGCACGTATCATCCTGCTGGTAGACTGCAATCGGGCATTGGCAGAGATAGAACTCCAGGTTGTCTACCGTTTGCAGCCAATGCGACTTGTTCGCGTACGTGGCCTGATACAGATCCACGAAATCGCCAAACTTGATCTCGACGCTCTGTCGCGACTGCTCATCGCCGGAGTAAAAGCCGTGCGTCGGGTCCTTGCAAGCCAGGTCCACCGCTTGAAAAATGGCACGCAGACAATCAGACGGATGTGGATGGATCGCACTCAGCAGCTAATTGATCGGCTTACCTGTTTCACGGTGCGCCTTGACGGACTCTAGCTCATGGATCGCCGCTGGACTATACAGATCTCTGGATCCAGCTCTCATGCATTGCACAGCGAAGCCGCACGCGAATGTTGGCACGTGAGCCGTAACCTCCATACTTGCTAATGCTGCCGTACTTAAGAGGATCCACATGGTACAACATGACAGCTTCGCAAAGACACACGTCGCAGATGAGGAGATCACATGAGATATGCTGCCAAAAGCCCCCCGCAATAGATTACACCATCCTTATGTCGTTCTGCGAATGAGGCTACAAGCCAAGAGACCTGTCTTTACTTATCGCCTCAGGGCTCCTGCTGTGGCGCCGTGGGCTCCTCGCCCGACCCTGGCTCCGCGGTCTTGGAGTGGCGCACGCAGAAGCCGTGGCGCTGTGCCCATTTCATGCAGCCTTCATGCGCACAGCGCGATCCGCCACCGTGAGATCGGCATTTACCGTTGGAAATCGCACCCTTTTCACATCCTTCCTCTTGGCAGCGCACGCCGCCGCCATGCGTCTTGCAGCAGCCGCGCGACTGCACTGCGCGCTGGCATCCTTCGACAGCACAGTATTTGATGCCGCCGTGCGTGCTGCACTTGTGGCCGAATTGGGCCACGCGTGTACAATCCTTCTGCGAGCAGAAGCGACGCCCTCCATGGCCAGAGCACGCGTTGTTGTAGCGTGCGAACTTTGTACATCCAGGAACTTCGCAGCGCCGACGGCGATAGCGCTTGCTGTTCCCATTGCTCTCATCTTGATCGCCGTCGCTCTGGGTCGTCACTTGAGCAGAGTCAGACGTTGGCGACGCCTTTCCGTCTTCTTTAGCATCTGCAGCGTCCTTATCGGTCTTGGGCGATCCTTGTCCATTTGGAGACGGCTGTGTTGTCTCGCCGCTGGTCGGAGCTGTCGCTGTCGTTGCGGCCCCTTCTTGGCCCTGGCCAGGCTGATTGGTCTTGGCCATACCGGCCGCCATGAGCAGCGTATCGATCCACTCGCGCACTGGCCGTGCTTCAGATGTGTCACTCGCCATTTGCGGCGCAACGGAGGCGACTGGCCCGCTCATGCTGCTGCTCGTCCTTGAGGCTCGCTCGTTATCCTCTTGTCTTCCGAAGACTCACGCCACACCCATTCATAAGATATAGGAGCTTGCACAGGATATCCAATTGTACAGGTTCAGACACATATGTACAGTATATAAAGCGAGTCTGGAATAATCGTTTATTTATTACCGGTATACGTTATCAAAGAGGTATTCATATATCGCAGGTTGTGCGCAGGTGTGCACCATGTCGCACATTGAACGGCTCCGCCATGCGCTGCATTACCGGTTTTCGCAGGATCGCAACGAGTGAGAAGAGAGGGTGGGAAACCGGTACTTATTCGCTGCGCCTGTTGATCAAAGCGCCAAGCCATGATGCGCAGCGTGCTCTCAGGTCCATTCAGAGCCGCTTTAGGAGACGCGAAGCCAAGCGAAACACCCTGGAAGTGCTTGATCTGCTCATCGTGGAACCATGACGATCATGCATATCTGTGCGTACTGTGCAAGCGTTCGCGACTGCCGGAATGGCTTCATGTCAAAATTCAAGCTTTTCAGGTTCGGCTCGTCTCAATATTAGAGTTATGAGGATCATTGGACACTGACTTTTGTCCTGTGTGGGCTAGCAGATTGGCATTGGAACCCAAGTGATCTTGCCCGGAGATCCAATCGATGTCGTGGGCGTTGTCACTGAAGTCGATTTTGCCAAGCGGATGATCGTTCTATTAGCCGTCAAGGACAACACCAAGAGTGCTAGTCGAGCTCTGGCTTCGCTCGAGTTTTCTGAGATGAGTTTCAACTCCGATCAGGTTCAAGAGCTGCGTCTAATGGAGGACCAAAATGATCGCGATTTTCTGAATTCCCTCAGCATCTGCGGAGATTGTCGTCGTGTTTTCCACGTTCTGTCGTGTGGTCAACCCTCAGATGATGCCAAGCTAGCGTTCGCTTCGCTCCAGACTCAGGTGACTGCCCTGCTTGCTCATAAGCAGCAGCTGATTCGCACCAAAAAGTATGACGCTGTTCTCACATGCACAAGCAGCATCAAAGAGCTGCAGGCTCAGATCCAGCTAACAAAGCGAACGCTTGAATACTCTACAGTTGTGCTCTGTCCATACTGCGGCTGGTGCGCATCGTAAACAGCAGAAATACGCCGATCTTTTCTCGAATCTGTTACTTTCTTAAATACTACGACATAGAATGTGCGATACTCTAAGAAAACGCTTCGGTACACTAGAGAACTACTTACGTCTCTCACGCTTTACTAGTTGGGCCGAACATCACTTTCTCACTGGATTACACACCAGGAATCATTGTCAGCACTGCCCATCATGCCTGTCATGCCAATATCCAGGTTCTTCATGGCTGAGGCCACGTGGCTGACGAAGAACGGATGCCAGACACGATCGTATAAGAATCTCGCGGTGAACGGAAGTTCATCCTTGAAAGCTTGCGCCTCTTTGTCGCCACCCCAGACTCTACATCTCTCCACGATCCACGGAATGACCACCTTGCGCGGCTTGCAGGAGCGGAATACTCGGGGCATGACAAACCGCTTGAACGAAGTCTCCGTGAATGCTTCACCCAGCGACGGCATCATGGCCATCTCTTCCATGATCAGTACGTTGTAGAGCAGCATGTTCAATTTCCGGATATCGTTTTGCAATGACATGAGGTTGTCCTGCCAAAAGTTGATGGCTGCCGAGTACAGGAGTTGGTCTTCCTGGACGATGATCGTCTCGAGCAGCATGAAAATCGCGTCGTAGTACTCGATGATTTCACATTTGACTGAGTATTTGATGTAGATGAGCGGCACCAAGACTTTCATTTTCACTTCGTGCTGGCACTTGAGGAATTCCATGAAGTAGCTCTTGAACCATGTGAAGAACTCGCTCACGTTCCACTCCATTGGGGTCGCTTTCTTTTGGCTTCGCTCCAGAAACCGATCGATCACGTAGAGAGCGTGGCGAATGGGCTCATGCAGTCCCAGCAGGAACTTGGAGTTCCAGCTCATGTCGATATCTCCTCCTCGGGCTAGAACGGTTGAGAACACGATGTTGTCTCCTTTTCGCAGCGGACCCGAGACAGGAGCGCTCTTGATCTGCTCCAGCTGTTGCTTGGCAGAAAGCGGAGGCACAGCGACTGCCGCCGGATTGTCTTCTCCGTCAGAGCTGTTGCCACTCTCGACTATATTCAGCAACTGGCTGAAATGACGAACCTTCTGAGCATTGTTAGTGCCCTCGCTCGCAGCCTCACTGGCGGGCTCCAGCTCGGCGGTCCAGAGGTTCACACCATCATGCTCAGAACTCGCGCCTTCGTAGCCGCCTTTGTAGTCGATCGTGGTGAGCACGTAAGCCACCTGCGTGATGTCGATGTACTTGCGCACGCTCTTGGCCTCGCGCTCTGCCGTCGTAGGCGGCGCCGTCCAAATATTCGTGTAGAACTCGATGTCGTCGACGGGAAAATGCACTGGCTTCTTCGATCGCTTGCTCCTGTTCCCCCCAGACAGCTTGATGCTGCCGAGAGGCTTGCGCCTGCCTCCATGCATAACGAACGAGGACACGCCCGAGGGCTTGACAGTCTTGGGCCGCTGGAACGACAGCTCTCGCCCGCGGGCAGTCATGGTGTGCGCGCAATCGGCCAGTGGCAGGTAGGACGGGAACTGGTGGCGGTTGGGTGGGGGTTGTGGCCGACGGAGAACGGCGTGATGCGTCTAGAGAATTACTCACTCAGATTCTCTTCCTGCACTCGGTCATGTGCTTGGTGTTCCCCTAAAGAAGCGGCAGCTGCCAGCGAGAGAGAAAGAACGCCGACCCTCGTCTTGGGTTTCAGCCAATTAGATGGCAGCTAATACACCGTGGTGAGCTCTGATTCGATGAAAACAAGTGTTTTCGAAGTGATTTTAGCCAATCACATGCTGATAAAGAAGAATGTATCCATTACAAGTTGTGCAGGTAAAACCTTTGTAAAATGATTGCTGCAGTCCAGTGAAAGGGAAATTTTTGAAAATTTGCATCCTGGGCTACTAGATTTACGTATCCCATATTTGCAATTGTTTCTGAGAAAAAGAAATCGCAGACCTGGTGGTTTGCTTGACGTGGGTTGGAGCTTCTTTGAATAATTAGGAAGAAGCTGAGGTCCGCAGTAGACATGACGCTGCTAATTTTCATGTATGAGGTCTCCAGTATAACCTTGTGCAAATCCTATGTCCACCGAACATTCCAAACCCTTACACTTGCATGAATAAATTCATGCTTGTGAGGAGGCTTGAATCAAATCAAATTCGATCCATTTTACTGTAAAATAGCACCTTTAATACAGCGCTGTTTCCCCTCCATTCAAGGACATGGCGTGAAACTCAAACCTGCAAGAGCCATGATATGGGCCGCCCATGCGTCGCCGCCCTGGCACCAGTCGCCGGAAGCGGCAGGCGAAACGACCTGTAAAAACTCTGACCGGGAAGCTGTAATTACGCTCTTCGTCGCAGAGCGAGATCCTTTGGTGACGTTTGGGCCCAGGTGTCCCTTGGAGCCGCTGGAGCGTCCTCGGCAAAGGCACAAGAGCTCGCGCAGACGCGAGTATGGGGCAGCAGGCCTCGCAGGCCGTATCGGCCGACCGCCATGGCAGGTTCGCCCTGCCACCGCAGTACGTGTCGCTGTGCGACACGATGAAGGCCGGGGATCCAGCCAGCGCTGTGGCGGCCAGCACAGACGAGATCAAAGATGCGCTTGGCAAGATACTGGAGTTCAATCAGCTGCTTCGGTATCTGCCGAAAGGTCAGTGAGCATTCGCAGCTATGATGGCATCACAACCTTGCTTACTTGCTATGCTCTTGTGTCTTGATGCAGCAAGCGAAGTGAGTGGAAGCATTCCATTACTGAGTGCTGAGCAACAAGTCAAGGAGATCGTGAACTCGGTCGACTCGGTGGACGAACTGTTCCAGTACATTTCGAATCTGGCCGCGATGCCAGTGACCACGAGTGGTGGTCCCGGAAGCAGCGGAGCGACCCCAGGCCTGTTTGATGCCCGCATCGCTGGTTACGTTCGCAATCTGCAGGCATTATATCAGCTCACAAAGCGCGAAAAGTACCGATACGAGCAACGGTTGTCGGCTACTCGGTCGCAGGCAACGTCACAGCGGATGGTTGTACCTCCACCGCTTCCATTGCCGACGCAGAACTGCATGACCATGGGGTGGGACTTGGTCGTGCATCTGCTGAAAGCAACGCGAGGCGAGAACCCGCAGCATTACATGCGTGCATTGGAGATGATCAAGGAGAATTTGCTGTCACTCAAGCCGACAACGTACTCCGATAGTATGTATCTATCACCTTCCGCGTCGTCAGCATATAATATGCTGAGCGATTGTCTCGGCGAACTGGCATTCCCGCTTGATGGCACTCCTTCTGAGATGGAAGCGAAGTTGGGTTCAAGCACGATCGAGACGCTCGCAGAAGTTGGATTGGTTCGAGGCTCGTTGGCAACGCTTTTATTCGTTGTCTCGAGCCTGATGAAGCAACCAGATGAAAGTCCAGTCGATATCAGCATCACACTATCCAAGTTGGCAGCGCTGAAGGAGCAACCCATGTACGGCAAATGTGAAGCATCGGGCGAACTCTACAGCTGTGGTCAGAATTCCTATGGAGAGCTCGGCATTGGCGATGACATTGAACGCCATCTCCTCAGTAGCGTACCGCTGTGTGGTTGGGATGATATTCGACAGGTTGTCAGTGGTAATGAAACACTGGCCATCGTGACGAACGACGGAGTCGTTCTAACTTGTGGATTGAACAAAAGTGGACAATGTGGACAAGGCCACTTTGACGAGCGCGTGATGCTTCTTCGACCTGTTCAGGCGCTGCGTTCTCAGCGAGTCAAGTTTTTGGCTGCTAGCAATGGCTGTGAACATATGATTGCACTAACCGAAACGGGCTTAGCTTACTCTTGGGGTTACAACGATCGAGGTCAACTCGGACATGAAAATTTGACGACCAAAATTCATATCCCGAAGCTCATTGAATCGTTAAAAGATAAGAAGCTTGTTTTTGCCGCGGTGAGCTATCACCACAGTGCCGTTGTCACGGATGCTGGTGAGCTCTATACATTTGGTATGAATGATTGTGGTCAACTTGCTGTCGACCATACGCAGCATCAGTCGACTCCACAGCTAGTAAAAGCCCTCGAAGGTCACGAAGTTACGATGGTGAGTTGTGGTCTGTATCACACAATGATTTGTACATCAATCGGAGAATTATTTTCTTGTGGCAAGAATGATTATGGCCAGCTCGGATTGGGACATAGTAGACTCGTCAAATCTCCGACACTTGTACCTCTAGCGAATGAAATGATATGCTTTATTGCGTGCGGTTACTATCACTCTATTGCAGTGAGCACCACAGGACGAACATTTGCATTTGGACGAAATGACTACGGGCAGTTGGGAATTGGCACGAAAATACATCAGAATATTCCCAGCGTTGTGGCTTTGTCGGCAAGCACGCGTATGATCCGAGCAACATGTGGTTGTTACCACACAGTATTGCTGTCAGAACAAGGTCAAGTATATGTGTTCGGAAGAAACAACAAAGGGCAGCTTGGAAATCGCGGCAGCTCCGATTCATTGCTTCCAGTTCCCCTTAAGGTCCGCCCAGAGAAAAACTCTCGCAGATGTATCGATATTGCTGCAGGTTTTTACACGACTTCCCTTATTGTGGAGCGAAAACGTGAAAATGACGATGGCGATCTGGTTGTGTTGGATCAAAGCTACATAGTATCAGTTTGCGGCCGCGTTGATATCGATCGATCTGGTGAAATTGAAGGATTAAGCAACTTTGGTTCAATTTCAACAGTTGGAGTATCGTTGTTTCACGGGAAATGGTTTTATGAAGTTGAGGTTGTGACCAGCGGTTTAATTCAAATCGGATGGATCGATGGATACTTCCAAGGAAGCTCTGACCAAGGCGAAGGAGTCGGTGACCATGCGCACTCATGGTCATATGACGGCAATCGACAACGGCGCTGGAATAGCGGTTCTTCATCATATGGTGAAAAATGGAAAGCAGGGGACGTCATTGGATGCCTTTTGGATTTGAACGCATGCGAAATGACATTTTTCCGCAATGGAATTAATTTGGGCATTGCTTATTCGGATATCAAATGCTCCGTTTCAGATAAAAAGTCGGGTATGATGCCTGGAATCAGCTTGGAGCGCGGAGAAATCATTCGCGTTAATCTGGGTCACCAACCGTTTGCATTCCCGCCAACCGTCGCTGGCGATTTTGACACGATCTCGCGAGCAATTATTCCGCCAGCTACAACAGCAGTTCTGAAGTCATTCAAGGAAGTTGCCACAACTGCTCCCCCACCATTACATGGCTACGCATCAGTTCTTGTCAAGAACAAGCTATTCGTGATAGGTGGAAGCATTGTTTTAGATGGATTTGACCATGTTGATGTTGAAGCTAGCAACCACGTGTGGGTATTTCATCTTGATAGCAAACGATGGGATCGATGGACGGACTTTCCAATTGGTATTCGTCACCACCAAGTTGTTGCGATTGATGATGACCATATTTTGGTTATTGGTGGTGAAAATAAGGTTCCCACGTCTCGGCATATGGATTTGTACAAGTGCTCAACGCTGAAAAATACGGATGGGTCGTCGCCTGCCTGGGAACTTGTTCAAGGAACAATTGGTGCAGCAACCTCATTGCCCGTTGCCCGTGCCTATCACACTTCTTCTGCGGTTCGTGTTCGTCTTGATACGATGGTATTTATGTATGGAGGAAAATCAGCAGAAGGCGAAGTGCTAGGAGACGCGTGGTATTTGTCTTTAGAAGACTATACTTGGTCTCGACTCCCTACCGCACTATCGCTGGACCCAGGGGCAAGATTTGGATGCTCGTCTGCTGTGATCGGCGAGTGTGTATTTGTCTTTGGTGGACAAGACAAGGAAGAAAAGTTTCGAGCGGATATTTGGCGATATAACACCTTCGATCGTTTGTGGCATATATGCCACGATGATAACATCTCAATTCACTTAGAATCAATTACGAAAGGATCATCATCAAGTGCAGCAGGCGAATTTTGTCCTGTCATGCCGGAACCTCGGATTGATTACAGCATGTGCTCAGATCTTGGGCATGTTTGGATTTATGGTGGAATCAATCAATCAGGCCAACTATTGAGTGACCTTTGGTGCTATTCTATCACTTCCCAAAAATGGAGTACTGTTAGTATCAGCTCAGATGAGCCACTTCAAGGATGTTGTTTGGCTACATTGTTTGTTGAGAATGGGGCTGCTACCGCCCTGGCAAGCTCCTCTGACAATGCTCAATCAGAAGGGATCCAAATATACTTGTATGGGGGACAACTAACAAACAGCGGAGTGAATATGATCTCAAATCAGCTACGATGTATCGTCGCAACAGAATCAACGCGATCGTACAGCGCCGATGTTGCAAAAAATGTCACAACTGTTGGGAAATCCGCTCAAGTTTTAAACATGCTGAGATCTAAAAGTGGAAATCCTTCTGGTAAAGGGCATCAGCAGTGCATCCCAGATGCGCTGAACTCAGCTATCTGCTTGTTATCCCACCTGGATCGACTGGCAGGAAATGATGTACCAGGTGAAGATGGCGAATCCGTTCAATTGTCTCGGTGCAGTTATCGGTCCCTGTGCATTGAACCAAAAGAAAAAACGTTTTTGGCGTTGTACTATCTAATGCAAAATGTCGCTGAAAAATTAATTTCGACGAATGATCAAGTTAGCCATGGTGACACGATCATTCAAATATTGTACCCATTACTGGTGACGATTCGACTTCTCAAGCTCAACTTTTTTGAGGTAAGACTGGCACTTTATGAGTATTATACTTTGCTGACAACGAGTGTTTCATGTAGCTATCTCGGTGTTGCCTTGACGTTGGAGAAATTGGATTTTCGGAGAGTTCAATCGCACCTGGCGGAATTTTGTCTTCAATTAGAGAGCTGCTTTTTAATATTGCAGATCATTGTTCGAAAGCATCTCCTCAGGGAGAGCTAATATGGTTCTACCATGCTGTAAAGCAAGAAACTGCCTCTTGCATTTACTATGGATTCTCGACGCTCTTTCCGTCTTTACTGGATCGCTTGGACGTATTGAACAAACTCATGAAGGACTCTTTGGAAGATCGAGCCTTATCCTCTGCTGCAAAACAATTGCTGATTCCAATGCTTGTACCATGCTTTACGACTCCAAAAATGCTATTTCAGCTTATGAGTGATTCGGGTACACTTTTTGAATCGAAGGAGAAGACAGCAACATCAATTGATATTATTGTTCGATTCATGGATACTCTTCTCAATACAACATGGGCACAGACAATTGACATTTTACACAGTTGTGGCAGCATTGACGATATTTTCTCCGTACAAAAGAAGATGGAGATGCTTGAAAACAATGCCGAATTTAAATGTCTCAATGTCGTTATCCGAGCTGCTATCTTTTGGTGCTCTAGTCTCCCCCAAGAAGGGTGGCAAATAATTCAACCATTGTGCTTAAAGCTCATCAGTATCACCAATAACCTTATTGATCGATGCTCGACAATTCCCGGTAATCAAATTCAAACATTACCAAGTTTGATGCAGCATAGCTTCCCAGGAAAACTTCTTCCGTTTACTCTTGTGAGTACACTGTCTCTTCCAGCCATTCGTGAACTATTTCCGAGTGTTTTGAAAGACTTTTGGCCCGAAGTAGAAGCTCTTTCGTCGAGGGTACATTCGGTATTAGCAGTTTTGAAACCTCAGCATTCAAAGCGCGAACATTCTGAGCCCCCTCGAGTGGAATCCTTCGGTATGGAGATGGACTTTGATAGTAATCAATCGGCATATATATCAAGTCAGTTATCGACGTATCTGGATTTACCCGCCGAAGAACCGATTCCATGTGAAATCATTCTAAAAGTTCTTTGGAATAAGGTTATTCATGCAAAAGGGTTTAAAAGCTTCAAGATCAAGGAATGCAAGAATAGGCTTGAGTTGCATCGAGTAACAATTCCTGTCGACCTGGCAAGACTTTTTGGCACAGAGACATTTCTTGTTCGGTATCGCAAAGATTTGGTAAAAGCCGAATCAAATGCATTCGAATACGATGCTGAAAAAATGTCATTAGGAGCAAATCGAACAGTTCTCTCCCAGCACATGAATCCTGTTGCTCAAAGCGATACACAACCAACCGAGCATTTGGCTGCAGCTGTTCTTCCTCCACCTCCTCCGACAATACTTTCCACAAATATTGAAATATTTTCAGACGCGTGCACTGATGAGAACCGACTTTGGCTTGAGGATTTCCAGAATACCCTGGCATGGGTTGGCAGTCACTTTGCGGCAACATTAATTATCGGGGAAGAATCTGCAGTCGACGAAGATATTAGATCTCGATGGGCATCGTCTCTCCTTTTCCGCGGCGGTTTGAATGGAACAGCAATGCCTATCAACTTACGTCAAGATCAAATCAGCGAAGACCAAACACAGAGCAACGAGCAACTTCTTGAACAAATTGTTGACAATGTTGGATCTGGAAAGAAACTTTTGGATAAAATACGCAACATCCTCGATCCAGGATCTGCCTCATGTGGCGCAAATCCGAAATTGCTAGCAACACGTCTCAAGCGACAAGACAGTGTCGAGGCTGCTTTAGAAAAGAGTGGCGGTTTTGAAGTGGTGGACCGAGCAGTTCGAGCAGCATTTGCGGCGTTGTTGAAGCATAGTAATACCTCATACATGGGGAGCCCTGTGACCAACGATGGAAATCCTTCCGAGCAGGTTATCGATGCCTGGAGATCTGCACTTCAGCTTCGCCGATGGTAACTACATATAGAAAACCAACGATGTTGTACACTGTATTACTGACACAGTTTGTGAAATTTGCGCAGGATTGTAAGGGAGCAACAAAAGCTTGCTGCTTCATCGAGGTAAGCTGGATATATATGCTGACAACCTACTCCTTGTTGTGCTGACTGGATGACTGTGTACACTTTAGCGGAAAGTCCATTGATAATATGACACCAGAAGTATCTGTCAAAGAGCGTCAACAGGAGTTATACAATACGGTTTGCGAACCCTTAATCCGACGAGCTCAGCTACTTCTACAGTTAATGCCTGCGCCTCTTAGTGTTTTCGCTGGAGGTGGTCATTCTTGCAAGCTATTTCCAGGATACTCTGTCTCAACAACTTACGGTATGAAAGCGTATTTCCTATTTAGGCTTGTACGGTGTTTTTATTTAATATGTATGCCGTACGTATTCCAAATGTCCAGATCTACCGAAACAGAACACTGCGGAGGAAGACACGTCGCAAATGCAAATGATTATAGAATCAAAGACAATGGAGGGCATTGAAACGGAAGATGAGCAAGTTCAGAGCGAAATATTTTTGTTTCTTCAGCAGTCAAGGAGCGTTGGAAATCAATCAGATGAAGGAGATTCTACGAATCTCTCTGAGTGTATGATTGCATTGTTGCTGTCTCACCAAAATCGGGCCCGTTGCCGCCTCGACGGTTTAAACATATTCCTCGGTCTCCTCGAGCATACCGAAACGATGGCGAGTTCCAGATTCCACATAATACCAGTTCTTGCGTCTGCGTTCAAGCGAGGTTTTTATCAGTCGTGCTCAGATTCTGAAGGAACCAAAACTCAGTCGTTCGCCAAAGTGCATTTCCTGGAAAACTTGGAATTTGCTGGAGCTGAATCAGCAGACATGGTTCGCCAGATGTTTTTCAAGCTTGTCGGGCGGTTGTTGAATACTACGGTTGACCACCTGACGCAAATTAAGCAACATATTTGTTTGAACGGCTCTTCAAATGGAGGAAAATACTCAACTTTAAGTATTCAAAAGTCTATTCAGGATGTCCTGCTCGTACTTGAAGTGTGCTGCATTCCATACAAACCGGCAGATTGGGAACACATCAATCGCATCAATTTCCCTTCGATTTTGACGGAGCTGGCAAGTTGGAAAAGCTGGAAGACATCGCTCAGTTATGAATTCTCGGATGATTCGGGCTCGGAATTGGAAAGCAATGAACAATATACCATTTTACCTGCAAGCACTGGATCCAAGTATGCAAAGATAATTTGCTCTCGGAAAATTACTATTGGAACTGATCTCCAGAGCCTTACACTAACGCACAGAAGGCTGCAGTCCCAAGCCGTTGGCAACCACCACCTAGATTTAAGTGGAGGCCTTGCAGTTTTTGACAAGATGCTTACTCGTGGGAGATGGTATTGGGAAATTTCGATTCGAGCTCAAAATGACTATCCAATTTTTGTTGGAATATCGTCTGGTTCCGCTGACCTAAATTTGTTCAGCCAATGCAATTCACATGGTATTTTTCTGTGTCTCGATTCGTCCGGCAAAGACGCTCTTGGGCCGTCGTGCATTCGATGGCATAGTAGTGATGTTCTTGGTGTACTGCTCAATTGTGAACAGCAGAACATCGAGTTTTACTCCTCTAGCAAACGCATTTGCACGATATCTCTAGGCGCAAGAGACTTATTTCCTAATGGATACTATCCAACGATTGGACTTCACGAGGCCGAGGTATTCTGGGATTTGGGAGTTTCGATACCATCAAAGCTTTGGGCATCAAGTGTAGATTTCCAGTTTCCAACTACTATGGTGTCAGGAGGACTTTTGGCCGTTCCTTTTGACGGAACCCGTATTAGTTTGGATGCGAAATCAAAAGGACACCATTTGCAACTGGCCACAAACGGATCAACAGTGATTGCCGGTGATTCAAGTATGATTGAAGATGCTTTTGAAACTATCGTATGCAGTCAAGGATTTGAGCGTGGGTTGATCTATGCTGAAATTCACATCATATCCCCTGGGCATAACAGACGATGCCAGCTGAACTGTGGCATCGTTGGAAGTGATTTTGTTGACTTTGATGCTTCCTTACCTCAACATGTCGATATTGACTGTAATGATCTTGAAGCCGTCGATGAATGGGGTATTTTTGGTGTGCTCTTTGATCTGGAAAAGGGAAATGCCACTATTTATGCGAATTACAAAGACCCAGTGAGTTTTAACATCGACGTTAGCTCCATGAAAAAACCGCTCCTTCCAGCATTATCAGCATTATGTAATGGTATGATTTTCAACGTTAATTTCCATCCGCATCAGCGTCTCGATCTCCCACCGGGAGCATTCCATGTGATAAATCATCGATTCAACAGCCAAACCACGTCATCAAACGAAATTCAAATTGGAAAAAGTTTGCAGTTCCATGTGCACTCCTGTGATGGAGGGGAATTTAACCACTCCCACGTACCGAGGAACTGTCTCGTAGATGATCCATCAGTTTACAGTTCGGCAAAGCGAAGCAATGTGAACTTGATTCTAAAGCACGAAGTCGATACTCCTTTTTGCTTAACATACGTTAACATCCGAGGACCAGGTCCTGGATATTCAAGCCCACTCAAGCATGCTGTTATATTCGTGACGAGTTTGATGCCAGACTTGGAGTATTTCAAAGAATTCGACAACTTTTCTCCAGAAGAGTTCGCAGCGTTGCCGTTCCCGCCTGGCAACTTTAGATGTCAGCGCGATGAGCGCCTTCCTGTTGCTTACTTTGTGTTGGATGGAAGTTGTGCTCAGCTATCAAAGCAATTGGCATGCCCTGTAACAGGAAGATATGTCCTTATCAAGTTCATCAGTCCGTCGTCTGGAGTCAACATCGACGTTGGATATTTTGGTCTTTGTGGAACATTTGATACCGACAATGGACCAGCATACAATGAGAATACTGTTTGCTCGTACATGTGTGATGAATGCAAATGCACACGCATGTCTGGTGTCTACTATGGATTAAAAGATGACGATTCTGTAAAAATGTGCCCGGTGTGTTACGATGACAATCGAGGCCTAGTCAATTCTATATATTGTGCGTACTCTTCTACTTTCGATGCCGTTGGAATTGAAGTCGATGATAATGGGACTCTATGCCAAGCTCGAAAGGTATGGCAAGGAAAAATTTCAGCTCTTTTGGACATCACCAAAAAGGTAAAGCTGCCTATCACGACCAGTTATGAATCAAGTTCAGTCATTACCACTCATGTGGGAAAGCCAGATCGTTCGCTGAGCTCTGGTTTTGATGATTGTGAATTGTTTTCCTGTGGCCAAAACAATTATGGTGAGCTTTGCCTGGGTCATTGTAATTCGACAAGCAAACTAGAACATGTTCCTCTATTTTCGACGAAGAATGTTCGTGACATAGCAGGCGGAAATGAAGTGCTGGCAGTTGTGATGAAAGATGGATCGGTGTTAACTTGTGGCCTCAACAAAAGTGGGCAGTGCGGAAATGGAACGTTTGACGAGCGAGTCATTTTGGCTGCGCCTGTTCGTAGTCTCAGCGGAATACCAATCGATATGGTTGCTGCCTCAAATGGATGCGAACATATGATAGCAGTTGCAGCAGATGGGTCTGCTTATTCATGGGGATACAACGATCGCGGACAGCTTGGCCTCGGATCAACGATTTCGAAGAGTCATACTCCACGATTAATTGAATCGTTACGCGAGAAGTACAACATTTCGTTTGCATCTGTTAGCTATCACCACAGTGCTGTGGTCACTACTGCCGGAGAGCTACTCACGTTTGGAATGAATGATTGTGGACAGCTCGGCCTAGACCATACACAGCACCAGCATACCCCACAATTGGTTGATGCCTTATCCAGCCAAGTTATAACGAAAGTTGCTTGTGGGCTGTACCACACAGTCGTAGTTACAGCTGAAGGTGAAGTTTACTCCTTTGGCAAAAATGACTACGGTCAACTTGGTTTAGGCCATGCAAGAAACGTCAAAGTGCCAAACATCGTCAAAGTGGGCACTGGCGAAAGTGACGAGAAGGTCATTGACATTTGCTGCGGCTATTACCACACCGTAGCGATCACAGAACGAGGAAAACTTGTTAATTGGGGTCGAAACGATTATGGTCAACTTGGCATTGGAAGCAAGGACCACAAAAATTCTCCACACTACGTCCCGTTGCCGCAATCGTCAAAAATATTGAAGGCATCTTGTGGCTGCTACCATACTTTGATTTTGCTGTCAAATGGCCGTGTTATGGTGTTTGGAAGAAACAATAAAGGCCAGCTCGGAACAGGGGCAAGAACTTTACCATCGGCGGACCTTCCGCTTCCAATACCGTCGAACTCACTTTTAAATGACAACGTCGTCTGTATCGCCGCTGGATTTTATAGCTCATATATCTTGACTGGACGCTCAAGCCAATCTATAGACCATGATGGTTTAACTGATGGCACTTCTATGGATAAAGATTTAGCTGAGCATCAGTCTTTGATCAATTCTGATGCCTTGTACGAATCATTGATGGAGGAAATAGATCGCCATAACGCGATCGACTCTTCATCCAAGAAATTGCCGCTTCAAATAAAACGAAGCAACACCCAGCGAAAGATGCCACTAATTAAGCTTCAAGCTGCAGCATGGGCAATGACTCGGGCATTAATGTATCAATCCCTCCGTGAGTGTGAGCATGAATCGGTAAATCCTGTGCTTCGTATCCTTCTTGATTTCTTGCTTGACAACATGAACGTGCTTGACAAAGAAGTGATAAAGGATTTTGATTCCGTGATTCAAGCCACTTCTGGGCCGATGGATACTTGCATTTCAATGCAAAATGCTCGAATTGGTGTTATCAAGTATTTTTGGTCAAAAGCATTAGCTGGTGTAGCTGATACAACACCAGATGCGATGTTTCCGCATTTGTATCGCAATCAAATATTATGGGTTCTTTTGATGTGTGGATCTGTTAGCAATGACGTTTGCTCGATCATTGCTGCCAATTCTGAAGTCATATCTCATATTGTGAAGGGTTTAAAGTCTTCGGATTTATCGTCAAGTACCATATGTGTTCGTCTGGCTATGTTAGTACTGCCTCTTCATTCGATCGAATCGGTGAACAACATTCACCGCAGCATTTCGCCATCTCTCCCACAGACTGGAGACATTATTAGCATGTTACTCATTCTTGTTGGTCACCCTCTTATTCTTCGACCTCGCCTGTGTTCTCATGAACTTGGTATCGAATGCTACAGCTCTGAACTCTGTGCCTCTCAAAAGTGTTTGAAAGGAATATTGAGCACGAACGACTGGAATATCCTCGATCAACAATTGCAGATGCTTGAAAAAGACTATCGAGCTTCGGCGAAAGCCACTGAAATTGTAGCCTTACTTCGGTATTTGATGTTATTCCCTGCATGGAAAACCGCTGTCAATAATGCGCTTCGAAGGGGTCTTAACAAGATTGACAATCTGGGAGAATGTTTGGATACAATCTGCTCCTACTATGCTAATGTCGAACAGATGCATGGACCAAAAGCGCATATTTTAGCGCAAACGTGTGAGTTTGAAGAAGCACCTGACGAATCTGTTCGTAAACCAGAGTCAACCATTTCACCTGAAATTGATGAAGGAAGTACTACCGACAGCAACGTTGGTGACAACAAGGACTCTAATGCAACAGCGAGCGTTAATGAACGCGATAAGCACGCTTTGACAGTGTGGCAAAAGGCAAAAGATGCTATTGATACACTGGCCACAATTCTAGCTGCTGTGAGCGTATTGGGAGGTCACACAGAAATTATGCGTGAAGGCGCATACGTTCAGGTTGATGATTCGGAAGGTGGGACAGGCCAGACAGGCATTCTTTCTGGAGTCAAGCGAGAAAACCGTTCTGAAATTATAGCCACTGTTTCATTTGGTTTGACCGAAGCGACCCCGTTCATGGAGTCAAGATCGATGCCTTCTCTCGTTCCAGTTAAGAGTGTCCAAATACTTGAAAGTGTTCCTGCGATTTTGGATATGTTCGACGGAGTTAATGAGTTTATCATGGCACTGTCATCAATGATTTTGCCAATGGATGATGAACTAGCTACCCATTCCGAGTTGATTCAGCCGCAAAATGACTCAGTTCAAGTAATCCTTCGCAGTCGATTAAAGTTTTACAAGAAACAAATCCAATGGCGATCGACAAAAGCCCTGTCATCGCTGCTAAAACAACTGCCTTCTCTGAGTCCAATACTAACGAATTCGGATTCACAACTTATTTCAAATCTGGCCCAACTGATTGCACTTGAAGGCTCTTTCGCCAGAACAGACGCATTTGGCTCTATTAAATCTGAGTTGCGCAATAGCAGTGTTGATATCTTGTACAAGCGATGGCATAGTCTCAAGAATCGACAAATGTTTTTGGAGGCAGAAGAAGTGATCGACAGTACGCTGGATCGCTACGAGACAGAAGTTCGAAAAAAGGTAGTACACAAATTGGGCAACGAAAATGCGTTAAGCTGGGGCATTGATGCGATTCAATCTCCTCGAAAGACAGCCAACTTTGTTTCAGGACCAAAATATCCTATAACAGGCCCTTCTAGCAGTGATTCGCATGCTGTTATGACTGGATTTGAAAGTGGTCGTCCATTTGCAGCTGATCTACCTTTTGGTGCTTGGGGAGTGTTGCATCCTCTTCCTCAATTAAATGAAGCTGACGCAAATACTGGTAGTCAGCCGCAACCATCGGTGGCTTTTACGCCATTCCATCTTACGACCTCAATTGTTCGAGTCGGCCGTTCTGCTGATTCTTGCGATCTCATTGTAAATGATCGCAGTGTAAGTGGGCGTCATTTCCACATTCGACGAGCTCGTCGGGATCATGACGGAACTCATGATTATTATGAACTGCAAGATTTTAGCAAGAATGGAACAATTGTAAATGGTGTTCGGGTTCATGGAGCGAGTATTTCTATTTCGCCAGGTTCTCGAATTTCGCTTATCCTTTCAAGAGGTGGTCTCGTAACATATGAATTCCAAGTTCGCTCTGGATCAAGTGGAAGTCATGGTCGACTGGCACCCCCGCCAATTATCATAACTCCCCAAAATCCTGGCGACCTAAATATATTGATACCTGGACAAGAATATCAGCAACCCAATGGTACACCGTTGCAGTCTCTTGAGCCGCGAAGTCCAGCAGAAATTCAAAATCGTGGGTCCCGCTCACAAGACATGTCAGAAAACCGAAATGAAAGCGTGCGTAACCGTATTGCTGCGACCCAAGGCTTGCGACTGATAACCTCACTTGCGGAAAGTGATGTTCCTCGCGCACTAATATCTCCTAACCCAGCGGTAGATTCACCTCGAGCTGGTGGTTTTAACTCTCCGAGATCATCCGTTCTTCAAACACCAGGGACGCCTTCAATTGGATCTCCAACTGCGAGTATGTACAACAATTCACTTCCTATGGGCGTTTTATCTCCTGCTTCATACCAGCAAAGAGATAGCTTTCCTCCCAATGATAATTCCAATATCAGACCACCGGAAGCTACTATTGGTGGAACACTCCGCATTGCACTTGGACGAGAAAGTGTCAACCGAGAAAGCGCTCAGCATCGTGGAAGTATTACTATTGATGATTTGTCAAAAACGAGAGTGATAAACTCTTCTGGGGACACAATTGTAGCCGTACAGTCGTCGACCTCGGTAAGTACTACGCTGAAGCTTCCAGAAATTAAAAAAAAATAATCCCTTGCTGTGTATGTTGTGTACAGACAATCCGAGATCCATATGGAATGAATGCTCTAACCACCGAGCTTCTAAAACGGACGCGTGAAATGATGATTGCTGTCACACGTGATCAATGTGAAGAAGCTTTAAGGGTGTCGGAAGGCAATATCGAAAATGCGATTACGTTCATTAATGAGCAAGCGTCCGCACCAAAGGTATGCTTTTTTACTCTGAGAATATGTCATTGGAAATGCTGACTTCAATTTTGTGCTTAGACAACATCTAGTCATGAGTCATATCCATTGATCGCTCGGCATCTGGCTGTAACATTGGGCAAAAGTGAAACCGTATGTGTTGAAGCCTTGCGTCAATCTCAGAACAACCTGGGCAGTGCTGTTCGATTGCTACTCTCGACCAGTGACCCTGATCTAGAGAGGTTGTCAGAGCTAAATGTCTATGACAATCGTTCTTTGGGATCCAGCGCAAACGTATTTGACGATTATAATGCACCTTCAAGCGGCGATTCACTCGTTGGGTTTCAAGAAATTTTGGAAGAAAACCCAAGTTTTTTCCTTGCAGAATCAAGTGGTGTTCGTCAAGTGCAACGGCCTGCTCGTTCAGGAATCGGTGGCCCTAAAGCCAAAGGTCCAGACAGTAAAAGTGAATTCATTCAGAATGATGCATCGATGTGGAACGAATGCAACAACTTCATTGACGATCGGTTACGACATATGAATCTGCATGAAACGGAGCAAGAAGAAGAAAGCCTGTGCCAGCTTTTGACCATGGTACATTCAAGAATGATGCTAACACAGCTCATCCGACTTCTATCCAATGTAAGTGCATGTTTATTTTTGATTACGCGTTCTCCACTCACATTTGTATATGGTAATTGAGCAGTGCCAACCAGAGAATCCACTAGTTGCGTTCGGCGACCGACTTCCACTTCGTCAGCTGATTTCGTTTGTGGATCCGAAGCAAAGTTTTACTAAATCAACGCCACCACAGCAACAGCAGATCGAGGGAAAATCTCAGCACATTTTGTCTCGCATGGCGTCTAACGTGGCTACCACTGCTGTTTCTCAGACTATGTCAGCGAATATACGCTCGACACAGATTCTGGCTACCCAGGCTCTGTCCATCGATCAGGCCAACCACGATTCAATATTTACCTCTACATGCTTGAGTGCTTTGATTCGTATTCTTTTGAATGGAGAAAATTCTGGAGCCGATGAAACCGACCGCAGAGACGATTTCAGGCAGACCTTGCTCCAAGAAGTCATGTTTGACACCATGATGCACTTACTTTCTCGGACGTTTGTCGCGGCTCCGTCAGCACTCGATTGGGACGCCTCATCTGTAAAAAGCTGGAAGCTTGATGTGTCTTTACCAAAGGGGCCTATCAATTTATATTGTGGTCTTGAAGCTCTTGTTGTCACAACGTACGATCGTGTTTGGAGCATTCCTTCGCCTGATCCTTTGTTGAAATATAGACACAAATGGCGAAAGCGATCGACCCAGAGCATGAAGCAGCAAGAATGCTGGATGAAGTCAGCTTCAGATCATCCTGTTACAATATGGCGTCCTTCTATTCCTCCAAGCTTGAAAATGATTTCGTCAAAGAATTGGTTTAATCTCGGAGATGTTGTGAAAAGCGGTAATGACATTCCGGACACGCCAGTTCTCTTTGTGCATGACGACGGAAGTGGAGTGCTACTTCCCCCAATTGGATTTGAGCGTGTCGATGTCACTGGTAAGGGACTTCCAAGAAACTCGGACAGTGACGAAGATTTTTTGCGGAAGCAGCTGCGGTCATTGTGGTGGCCAATTGCGCCGCCAGGGTATGTTGCAATTGGATGCATTGCAGGTAGCAAGGAAGATCCTTTTGAACCACCTGCTTTAGCCAGTGTTCGATGTGTTCGTGAAGATCTTGTTACTCGAGTCGACTCGTTTCAGTGCTTGTGGCGAGCTGAGGCAAAAACAAGTGGGCCAGTGCAATCCACAGAGGGTGAAGAGCAGTTGCTATATCTCGCGAAGAACCAATTCGATACTGGGATGGCAGAAAATGATGATGTTGTGGTACACACATCACTGTGGTCTGTGAACTCTGATTTATGTGGAGCAATTCTTCCAGTTATCACGCTGAATGATGTCGAAACATCAGAACCGAGTACAGCATTTGGCCTAAACCTTTCCGATGACGACAAGATTTTTTGCTCTCCAGTGTCCGTGAGCAACATATTATCTTTCGTTCATGTCTTATTGGAGTGCCAGCAGTTTGCAGTGACCTCTCGATCTCAAGGCGACAATCAAGAAATGCGTATTCTTGGTCAAGAACTTCCATCCGCACTTTTTGCACTTATCAAAAAGGTTTTGAGCGAAAAATTGCCTTTAAGTAGTCAACTTGCAGTTGAATTGGTTCGTGCTTTAATATTTGTGATCCAAAACGGTTGGCAGTGGAAGGACAAAAGCGGTCTTCTTTATTGCCGGTCAAAAATAATGACACTGAATCAAGACCAAGAAGGAGGACTGATGCTTAGCCCGCTTTTCCAGGCATTTGTTGAGCTAATGCTGGTTGTTGACGATCAAAATCGTCAGGATCGAGTCGACGAGCTTACAGCTTGCCAGGAGAAAGAATCTGCAATTAGTCTTCCGTATCGATTCCACTTCGCGCGAGAGCTGAATACAGAAATGCTGGTGAGTCATTCATCAAAGATGACAGTCACAAGGCATTTCTCAGGGGAAGAGCGGAAATTTGTATTGGAGTATCGTGGTGAAGATCAAAATCCAACGGGAACTCAATCGGAGACAATTCTGAGCGAATTTTACTCGTGTCGATTTGAGCATACGCCCGAGCTCGTGATGACGATGAAAGACCAAGTGAAAGCTGAGATAATTTATTATGAAGTTACAGTGCTCGAATGGAACAGCACTTCTAGTAATGCATCGATCATATTTGGATTCTCCCCAGTTGAGTTTCCTTTGGAAGGATATTCCGTTGGATCGAATACCAATGGCGCACGTACATATTCGTTTTCTCCTGTAAACGGCAAGGTGCTATCGTCTGATACGGGAGCTGATGCTTGGAGGTGGAATGAAATTGTTACTGCAATCAGTAGTGGTGACATCTTTGGATGCGGTCTTCGTATTGACACGCAAGAAATTTTCTTCACAAAGAATGGACAATTGCTCGGAACAGCATATTCGTCGGTTCGACTTCCAAGGGCACTGCATCCAACAATTTCATTTAATTCTGATTGCAAATTGCTAACAAATTTTGGATCGACTGCTAGCACCGATGTGCGATCAACAAAGGTGAACTTTAGCTTCCGCTTCAACTCGATGGATTGTGAAAATCTCATGAGCTCATTTGAGTGGTACGAGCATTTAAGCCAAGTTTTTAGCGTGATGAAGGCCTTGATGGATCCAGCGAGAGATTGCCAAGATTGTGGTCCTGTGACTACCGTTGCACTCCCTGACGAGTTCATGCTTTCTGCCGATAATTTTTTGTCTGAAATATCTGAAGATGTTTGCATTCGTGTTGAAAGCTCTCATCCATACGATTTAGAACTCCGAGAAGCACTTGTGAGTATACCGTTGGCAACATCCATTCGATTAAAGTTAGATCAGCAATGTGAGACGGCGAATGCTCATTGTCTGCAGATCTTACAAGGTGGGGAAAACACAGAAACTAGCGAATCCGAAGTCCGTGCATATACTGGGTGCTGCGGAGGACAAGAAGTGATGATTGAAGGTGACAGCTTTGTCTGGAGATTTCCTGTGCAATCAAATTTCCAGTGCCGTGTAGACCGAATTCGAAAGGGTCCTTACTTGAAGCTAGAGCAACGCGATACTCGACTCTCTTTATCAAGAGATAAGGGGTGGCAAACAGCTATCGGTGTAGCTCGCTTCGACAGTGGTATTCATATTTGGGAGGTTCGCATTTCGTTCGTTACTGCGAGCTCCAACATTTTCCTTGGAATTGCGCGAAAAGATGTTCGACTCGACTCTTACCTAGGTAAGGATAACCGCGGCTGGGGCTGGATTGGTAATCGGGCGCTATGGCACAATGGAAGCAAGCAACGTGGAACTTACGGTGAGAAGTTCAAGACAGGCGATATTGTCAAGATGACTTTGGATCTGAAGCGTGGAACTTTGTCTTACGCCTTAAATGGAAAGGACCTTGGAGTTGCATTTGGCCCCGGAGGAACTGGACCAAAACTTGAGGGAACGTTTTATCCGGGTTTTGCACTTTACAACCAACGCGATTCCATTGACTTGATTGGAGGTCACAGAGTTGAAGACGGAAGCCTAGATGCGATTAACGAGCCAGGTAGTGGTCTTCTGATTGCTGGTGAGGAAACTTACTACAGCGAAGAGGAAGATGATGGTGTTGGTGAAATTGAAGAAGGTATTCCAAACTTCCGTATGGAGTTGGCAACAGCTCTAAGCCAAATGGGATTTCCAATCGAGTGGTGTGTTTACGCGCTTAGACATTGCGAGGACGACGCAGAGGCAGCTGCGGACTTCATTCTTGCTAATATGCACGCCATGGAAAACATGGTCCGAGAAGAAATTGAAGCTTATAGTCGAAGGGCTCGTCGTCGCGAGCACTTGACGGAATCGACGTCTGTCACGCTTGGTGAACATGTCGATGGAGATGGAGTCATTCCAACATGTGACGACGATTCATTTGGCGTGAATGTCGATGGTAGCGACTCTTTTGGGGCATCTCAAGGTATTGATAAGTGGGGAATCGCATTTACAGCGGTGCCCGAATTCTCTCTTACCGGCAGAAGACTTCTTGCTTCAAAGTACAGTGAGAAACTGAAGTCACTGCACGATTCGCAAGCCATTTTCACGCCAGATCATGATCATGCGTTAGTTCAAATTGTTAATGACATATGTGAAGCACGAGCCGAGGCCCTGTTGAGCTGTGATCCGTTGCGTATGGCACCAGAAGAATTTGTGCCTTCCAGTGATGCACTTCGAAAGTTCCCATGCCTCAACGGAATATCTCTGAGTCAATTGCAGACTCGATTTTTGATCTTGCGGAGCTTTAACTGCCGGCTTCAGAATTCTTTGTTGTATATTGACTTTTCAATTGATGACGAGCATTCTCTGTTGGCAAAAGGAATCAGGCAATTACGAGGTATTATTTTCCAGCATGTGAAGCTAGCATGGTGGCTCAGTATTCTGAAGGAGCAGCAAAGCCCTGCAGCTGCTCGACCTGAGATCGAGGTTGACCGTCACAGAGCTCGAGATGCAACAGAGACAACGGGTGTACGAGAAAGTGTATTCTCTCAAACGTTTGACCAGTTGCACTCAATTCAACCATCTGTGCTTCGTGGTGCGGATCGTGCATTCAAGTGCCAATTCGTTGGCGAGTTCGGCGACGATTTTGGAGGCCTGTACCGTGAGTGCATAGCTCAAATGAGTTCCGAGTTGCAATCAAATATTCTTCCTGTCTTGAAGCCGTGCCCCAACGCTATAAACGCAGTTGGCGAGAACCGTGAAGTCTTTGTTCCCAATGTACATTTCCGATCTGATCCGCGCTTTATCCAAATGTCTGAGTTTGTTGGAAAGCTGATGGGCATTGCTATTCGTACGAAGACACCGCTGGACTTGAATTTACCATCAGTTGTCTGGAAGATGCTTGTGCACGAGTCAGTCACAAGAAAAGACATCGAGTCGATCCACCAAGGATGCTTCCAGGTTTGTTCTTCATAATGAGTCAGCATGATTGCATTGCCGATTCTAACTCCACTTTGCTCTCTTTTTTTGTATTACAGGTTGTGGATACAATCAACAACATCGCCACACATGGTATTACTGATAGCATATTCGATGAAATCATCGACGCTTCGTTCACTGTCATGTCAAGTGCGAGAGAAGAAGTCGAGCTTGTTCCCGGGGGAAAGCAAATGCGAGTCACCTGGGATGATAAGGTACGCTTGACCTTTCTGCCCTATTATCCATGTTCTTCTGAACTAACAACAATTGTAGGACGCATATGCTCAAGCCGTTGAATTGTATCGGTTGACTGAATTCAAGCCCGTTTGCGACGACATCGCGCGTGGTATTGCGACTATTTTACCAGCCCCCACTTTGGCGCTGTTTACGTGGAAGGAATTATTGACGCTGGTTTGCGGCAAACCAACTGTCGACATTGATTTGCTGAAGCGCCGAACAATATATGGCGATGGTTGCTTAGCCACCGACCCACACATCGCCTACTTCTGGGAAGTACTGAGCGAATTCACCGACGAACAGAAGTCGTCCTTCCTTCGTTTTGTCTGGTAAGTTCGCATCGTTGTTGCTACTGAGTCAAGTGGATTGACGAGGTTGTATCTTATAATTTGTAGGGGGCGATCACGGCTTCCGACCCATGCCGCAGACTTCACGCAAGATTTCAAAATCTCTGGTCTGCCAAAAGCAGCCGGGCGGGCTGATATGTACTTGCCGATCGCGCATACCTGTACGTGGATAGTTTCATGGCGAAACAGCATGGAAGTCTCTAACTCATTGTTGTTTTTTGCTCGTGTAAATCAGGTTTCTTCTCGATCGATTTGCCAACTTACTCTTGCCAAGAGGTCATGAAGGACAAGCTGCTGTACGCGATCACGCATTGCCAGTCAATCGATGCAGATAACACAACTGTCGCTCAGCGGGCCGGCCAAGGGCTGAATTGGTCAACGACGGTGGCAGCTGCCACCGCAACGGCAGCTGCGACAGTATCAAGCATCGTAGCTGGCATCTCGTCGATGGGAGAGACATAGTATTGCTACATAATGATGCATGTTCATGTCAAAATACAATATTGGAAAATGATTTTTCTCTATTTCTTCTGCGCAATTCGCTTCGGGATCGCAACTTCAAAGGCACGAGCCCAGTCGTGGTGGTTGGAAAACTCGTTCAGTGCGATTAGCACGGAATCGATGTTTAGGATGTGCGTGCGCGCTGGTAGATATTCCTGAACCGGCAAACGCGCAGTCTTGTACTCGTACTGGCCAGCCTTGGTCATTGTCTCTCCCTATTACACAGATTTTTAGTAAAGCTGGCTGTAAAATCGAGCGCTTGATATCGTCGTACCTTTCGGACGGATCGGTCGACGATGCCGCCAACAACGTACACGCACGAAGAATTGAGCTCATGCAGAATATTCTCTGAGTCTGGAGATAGATACACGATCTCTTCCTTCTCGTAGACTTCTTCAATGGATGCTTCGTGGCACCAGATCTGCCACATGACAAATGACTCACAATGAGAGTCCAGTCTTAGAAATAGAAACCAAAGATCCCACCGCACCTTCCAGTTGTTGATGCCTCGAAGCTCACAGATCCTAGCGATCTCTCCAGATAACGACGCCACACGCAGAGAGATGAGCGAGTCCAGAGGGCATTTCTTCAGGTAGCCGTACGCACAACCCAGCTGCTTGAGGACACTGTTGCATTCCTGCAGCGTCATAAAGGGCTTAGCGCATGGATCACCACCATGCTCTCACTATTCATACGCACCCGCTTCATTTGCGTCTCTGCGAATGCGAGATCCACGACCACACGCAGACCAACGTCAAGTCCTTCGTCCAGCTTTTGCTGTGCCAAAGTCTCAGATCAGATCACAACAGCGAAGCAGGCTCACGTGGTCACTCACGTATTGCTCCACGCGCTGCATCTTGATGCGCTCTCGCTGCTCTCTCCTCTGCTCCTCGCTCATCTCGTCTGCGTTTGCAGTCTGTCTGGCCTCCTTCTTGGCCGCAATGGCCGCATCCTTGCGCTCTCGACGGCGGACGCGGTGCTCTTCCCGGCGCTTCTGCTTGCTGCTCTTGCGCTTCTTGGAGCCGTAGCGTCGGCTCGAGCGCCGTTGCGTCTGCTGCAGACCGTAGATGACCACGGCCACCAGCACAGCGCTGCACAGAGGCAGCCATGAGCTCAGCTTGGGCATGGCCATCATCATTCGGATTGGTATCAGATCAAACTATTGGCTGATATGGAGCCATTTTTTGAGTGCGTTCTGGTCTCTGATTGGCTGGAAATCGGCTGGCTGGACGCCAAGAGCTCACTTGGCAACGTGAAGTGGCATGGTCAAGCGTCCGCGAGTGGCCGCGCCGTCGGGCGACGCGTATGAGGACCCGATGGAGCGCATCAAGGCCTTCCAGGCGCGCATGTTCAACCTGAAGGACGAAAAGCCCAGCGTAAACGGATCTGGCGCTGGACGGCCGGCAGATGAGGTCCCCATGGTGCAGTGGAAGCGATCCAAGGCTAAGCACTCGACTGGCTCTGGATCTGTGGATCCAGCGGACGCGATTCCGAAGATCGGGATCAAAGCCAAGAGCAGCAAAGAGAAGAAGCACAAGACGAATGCAGCAGTAGCTCCAGCAGCCAAGAGCAAAGTGGTGCAGGTGCCCGGAGCGCCAATAGTCGCGGCCAATGCGAAGAGCAAGATCTCGACTCCAGCAACGAGTACGCTCAAGGTGATCAAGAAGAAGGATGTTGTGACGGCCAAGGCTCCCATCAGCAAGACTGTGGCTCCCATTGCACCTGTGTCTGCCCCAGTGACTCCGTACGTGGAGATCGGAGAAGATCCGCTCAAGCTGGCGATGCAGAGTGTCCAGGCCAAGATGCAGGCCCTCGAGAAGAAGAAGCAGAACAGTCGCTTTGCGAAGCCGTTGCCAAAGCCTACGAAGAAACTGGCGCTCAAGAAGAAGAAAGCGGCTGATCCTGAAGTGACCGTTCCTGAAGCCAGTGATGCAGCGCAGGAAGACGACAGCGTTGAAGTGGAAGTTGTCGAGGCCAAACCAACGGAAGAACCCACTGAAGAGAAAGCTACGCAGGTGTCGACAGCGATCTCTCCGCTAACGGGAAAGAAGCATGCATTGGAGGAGAGTGAACAGCCGACCGATGCTAAGAGCAAGAGGAAGAAACCGAAAAAACGAGATGGCGCTGTTAAAAAAGCTGAAGATATTTCCATTACGATGGAAGAGCCTGCTCAGAGCAAGGGTATCAACGCCAATAATTCAGAGAAGCTCACATCAAAGGGCGAAGGATCATCAGCTCGGGAAACGGCTGAGGATGATGCGAAGCCAACCTCAAGCATTTTGGTGGAGACTGATGCAGCAGCGAAGTCGATGGATGCAACTTCGTCTGGTGAGACTGTACCCATATCTGCTGTTGCATCGAAGAATTCTCGCAAGAAAAAAGCAAAGCAGAAAAAGAAGCAACGCGCTCAAGCGCGAAAGCTCAGTATTTCTTCAACAGGTGATGCGCCAGTCACTGCAGCCGTTGCTTCGGTTCAGTCTGAAAACAAGCAGAATGCAACGGCCACGATATCGATCAATCCGCCGGATACAGCCAAAACATTTGAGCCGGAGATCGTTCAGTCCTCATTACCAGAAAAGCCGAAGTCTGCTCAAGCCTTGAAGTCCAAGCAGACAGTGAAACAATCAGCCAAACCCACTCTGGCGAGCCCTAAATCAGCGACAATCGTAGCCAAGCAAACAACCAAGCCCACCTCTGCGAATTCCAAGTCAATGACTACTGTAGTACCCAAGCCCAAAGAAGACGATGAAAGTGGTAACGAAGAATCGAGTGATGAAGAGCACGATGATGAAGGAGGCGACTTCAGTCAGTACCAAAATCAAATTTATGCAGGCCTGATTGACCAAGCTGCGCGTGAAGAGTGGGAGCTGCTGGAAGTCGGACGCCTCGTTCGTCTGTTCGCAGCTGAGTGGCAGTACAAGAAGAAGAAAACCGCACGCTTTCTGCGTCGCTTCTGTCCTGAACTGGTGAGCGTTGACTTCATGGAGGGCCTCAACATCAATTTGACTGCTGGTCAGCTGTTGAAAATTCTTCAGCGAGGCTCCGGCAACCCGGCTGTGCTTGCAAACAAGATGTCAAGCGCACTTGAGAATGGCCATCTCAGCGTTCGTGATACGGCGTTCCTGTCGTTTATGCGCAAGAAGTTAAGCAGTCTACCAACAAATGAAGTTGCGCTCGAATTTCTGGCTCCTCTACTCGAAAGCCTCTCGACTGTGCGCGACGTTGGGCGTCTGCTGAAGCATGTGTGCGAGCACTGGCATATCGAACGCACGAAAGCTCTAGTGCAGCAGATTCTGTTGACCCCGATCTTTGACGATTTGGATGGCAACCAGGACGAGATACTAGATGATATGCCCTACTTGGAAGGTAAATTGGACTTTCCGAGCCGCATGGATCAAGAAGACGCTGACGAGAACGGAAATCTAATTGGTTTCTTCGCCAACGAAGACAGCGATTTGGGTGAAGAAGACGCTGGGTCTGAGCTTGACGCCGAAGAAGCGCTGGGTGAGATCCATAGCGAAGCAGACGAAGACGATGATCGTGAAGACGATGAAGACGATGAGGATGAAGGCGGAGAAGGAGAATACGAAGGGGAAACGGACTCTGAGGAAGAAGAGACCCACTTACAGCAGAAGCGCCGTCCATTGCGAATGAGTCAATTCGTTCTCGATGAAGCTGAGGAAGGCGACGAAGACGAGGAAGAGGACGAGTCGGAAGAAGAGATCGAGGATGACGATGACGATTCGCAAGATAGCAGTGATAGTGATGACAGCGATAACGGCAAAGCCCGCAATCACCGCCCGCTCAAACGAGCAAAGACCAGAAAAGTGTTTCAACAGAAATCCCGGTAAAGTGCATTAATCACAACTTGGAAATATAAAGCATGCAGATATGTACTGATTTGAAAGAACTGGTTGCTGAATTGTCCTGATGCCTTCTTCAGCGAAACTTGCGTCCTTTTACGTAGGCTAGCGCACGGCGGTCAAGATGCTTGGTCTTCTGGATCGAGGTCGCGGAGGGTGCGAGGTGCTGGTTGTAATCTGCAATCGAATGGTGCAGCGATCCAGGATGATACGCGCCTTCAGGGTCGTCTTCAGATAATCCGATCTAAAACATAGATCACAATGAGCTGACAGCATTAACACCAAAACAAGAAAGCCATTATGTACCCAATCTTCATCCGACGTCGCCATAAAATGAAGCGAATAAAGCGCCAGGGCCATTTGAAACCACTGTACGACGAGCTCGGAGCCCAGGAACACAGCTGACAAGCACTAAAAAAACAGAGAAACCACAATTATGAGTGTTGCCAAACACGATCAGCCAATTCCAGTGCGACATCGTACTTGAATCGCCAACGAGAGCATGAAAATGGGACTGCAAAGATTGCTGGTCTTGACTGCTGAGAGAATGAATGATGCGAGTAGCAGTTCAGCACCTAAACACGGAGCATCAGTTGTTAGCGCAAGTGTCAACACCACAGCCACGACAGAGTTCGTACCATTAAGATCAAGCAAAAAGCTGTGATGCGAGATACCCTCGAGTAAAAACACCAACGGCAGAATGACACGGAACGTGGTGACCATTGCGGTTGGTCCACTTGTGCAGAAAAGCTGGACAAGGAATGCGTACCACAGGCACACTGGAGCCCATGGTGGTGCCCACGGGAACACGTATTGCACCAAGAACGGGAACGAGTACAGAAACGCAAAGCAGAATCCAATGTGACGATGCGTCAGAATGGCGCGAAACGCGACGCGATGGATGCGGATGAACCAAGAAGCACCGTGTAGCGAACACAAGAGCAGCACACTGAAGACCACCGCCATCACTGACTCGAAATTGGATGCCGCCGTTTGAAGCCAACCTTTGACGTTTGTATGGGCGCCTACCCAAGTCGATCCACGGACGAAGGTCACAGCTAGTGATGATACGTTTGATCTGATCACTTCCACACTAGAATGTGCCCAATCACGAATCATTTCACCAATTGACGTAGATTTTATCGCTTCAACAGTATCCGTATCAAACGAGTCGGTCGTTGCAGCCACTGCCTCGAGATGGTCTCCTTTGCTGCTAGATGATGAATCCCGCTTTTCTTTCTTGACTTTGCCGCCTCGTTTCTTGTCCGATTTATCCTTTTTGGACTTATCTTTCTTTCCTGATGTCTTCTTTTCGTGGTCCACCGGAGCGATTGAGCTAGGCTCTACATGTCGTGATTGCTCAGGCTCCTGGTGCACGTCTTGCTCGGGCGTTGCCTTTGACTTGATTTGATGAATTTCCACAGCAGGCATAGGCGGAACTGGGTTTGAATTGTTTACATCCAGCTTCGAATTGGTGTGCTTCTTGTCAGCTGGAGGCGTAACTGATGGAGGTTCATAATTTCCTTGCTTGTTGCCACCCTTCGTTTTTGATTTACGTTCTTTTTCTGGAACCGCAGTGATTGTAGACGAATCCTTCGAGCTTAGCGCGACCTCTTCGGCACTAATTTCGTTAACGGAGAGATCCACGCTTTTAGGACCCGAGACAGACTTGGGATCTTGTTTACCCTTTGCGTCGGTTTTGTTTGCTGTCTTCGACGCTCGAGTTGACTTTTTGTGGGTTACCCATTCGCCTTCTTGCGGGCGAGTCTCTGCAAGATTTGTTGTACAAACGGTCTGCTTGCTGCCTTCATCATGATGCTGGGAAGGCTTCGTGTCTGTCTTTTCCACTTGTGCTACGCTATTCTCCTGCTTAGCAAACGTAGATGAGATAGAGTCCATTTCCGACGATTGCGACGATGTCTCTACAGTCTGTGGTGGCTCCCGTGGCTGCTTTTCTCGGTAAACTTGTCGCCGAGCTGCACTTGAGACCTTTTCATCAGTACCGCGAGGTGCATTCTTCTTCTGCGGAATTCCTCGAGCTCCTGCTTGGCTTGAATCGATTTGAATATCACGGGGTTTCGTGCGTTTTTGGTCATCAATGTGCTTGTTAGGACTATTGCTAGATTCGGATCCAGTCAAATTCGAGTTTTCTTCTCGCTGGTCAGTCCAGTTGAATTCTGCTCCCTTTTTCTTGGAACCAACAGGGACGTCCACTATTGCAGAATGTGCTGTGGGTGAATAGCGCGATGCGGTTTGCTTCGCTTCAGGTGCAGATTGACCTCGCTTCTTGAGCCTTCCCTTCGTGCTTCTATCTGATGTCATTTCAGATGCATTCATTTGCGATCCTAGAGGAAGCGACGAGCCCGACTGCTGAGCTTGGCTCGGTGACAGAGCTAAGGCTCGACGGCCACTGCGAGCTGAAAACACCGGAGATCTTGGAGCGATGAGAGTCCCAGAAGGCGGAATAATTGATGTCATGGCTTTTTCGTCACCTGCCTTCCGCTGTTGTCCCGTTGGCTTCGGTATTTTTCCAGCCTTCTGTCTACTTGAAACCTGAAGTTCTCGAGTAGAAAGCTCCCCCGTACGAGACCCACTGACGCGCTCAGCTCGGATGATTTTAGGCTTCTGCAGCTCTTCCATGAGAACAGACTCAGAATTCAGCTCCGCTAGGGCAGGATTCAAGACCACCGGCGGTTTTCCCAGTGCGAGCTCCAACGGCGGACTTGAGAACACGTCTGGGGTCATTTGGATGCTTGAAAGCTTCAGATTTGGTGAAAGTTCACTGCCCAACGAGCTGAACCCAGCGCTAGTTCCAGAAAGCGAGGACTGTGTCTTTGCTGCGAATGCGCTTGCAAAGGGCGATCCGGGCATCGGCGATAGGTGCGGCTGTAAAACCAGTCCTTCGTTCCTTGTGGCTCGATGATTGGGAAGTAATCGGTCGTCAGGGCGCAATCCACTGCGTTGATCTGCATTGGAAGAAGGCTTGCTCAGTCCTGGTGGCGAATGGAGCACCCGTCGAGGCTTGGCCTCTGCATCCGTCCACATTCTCGCTCCATCGAAGGAGCCTTCCTGCACCGCCGTGGGCGTGTTTAAATAGGACGGGAGAGTGAGCGTTGGGTGGCTGTAAATGGATGAGCTGGCCAGGTCCGTGCTGCCAAGTCCGACGGCCGTAGATGGTGCTGACGACCGTGGAAACCCAAATGGATCTGGCTCGCTCGTGCGGAGGCCCATGCCACTGCTTCGATCAAACATGCTGCGTCCACTGCCGTCTGCATCGCCAGAAGCCTTCCCGATTGTTCCTACAGCCAAGAACCGTGAGTCTACATGATCAGATATATCAGACGGCGGAACGGACGCAAAGCATACCTGGGAACCCGAAGGATCGCGTCGTTCCCGAGTCTCTCTTCTCCTCCAGTCGATGTGCCTGCGGGTGATGCACCTCACCGGCCAGATCCGAGAGCAGGAACTTGGATCTCGCAGACGCTTCGTCTCCAGGCGGCGAAGTTGCAGTTGCGGCGGGAAACGACGGCCCAGGCGACTGGTTCCTCAGCATGGACGCGAAGTCGGATCCCGATGCCAGCGGCGACGCCAGCAAGGACGCGTCGCTGTCTTCAGCCATACGCGAGCGGAAAGGCGAGTTGCCGATCGAGCCAAAGCTGCTGAGCATCGTGCTGTTGTTGCCAGACGTCCGTCCGTCAGTGCGATGAGCTCAGCGAGAGAGAGGCGGAGGACCACTACAGAGACAGAGAGGCCTGAGAGCGTACCTGCGCTTGGGGGGCGAGTCGTCCGCGATGCCGTTGGGCAGGAAGTACGCCATGGCGCTTTCGCCCTCCGAGTCGCTCATGGCGTCCCCTCCTCCGTCCACAGCAGCGATTGGATAGATATTAGGGTAACCAACAAGCGGCGGCACCAAAAGCCTCGAATTACACATAAAGCTACATCAATGACACTAATTACAGATCTAGACGTACAATTACACTTGCATTCGCATTACGAATCCATATTTCTTTCTCTTCTCTCTCTCTTTTTCATTGTCATTTGTTTTTTTTGGAGGGCATTTTTAGCGACTACACAATACAAAAATGGAGAATGCGACGTTGATCATCGGTTCAGGCATGGCGCTTGCCGTGCGACAGATCTCTTGTCTGGATTACCAGGTCTTGGATTTCACGGGACATTGGTTGACGCTTGGTTGAGATCAGTGGCCTACGATCGGCTCACTGACATTTGGAATGCCATGCAGACGTAGGCGGCTGCTATTTGGAATGAGGTCGCTTTGGAGTCGGGCTAAGGGGACCAGGTGACGAAATCAGCGATTGCGTTGGATCTCGCGTGCAGCAAAATCAGGGAAAGCAACACTCACCGCACTAAATATTTTGGCTGAGTTCTTTCGGCACGATCATCCTGGATAGTCAGATTCGCTACTTGGTATTGAAGCTGACTGAGCTCCGCATTAGCTGCTTGGCAACAGAAAGTGTTAGAATCAGACATGGTTGATGATAAATTCAAACTGACACACCTGGAACAACGGGGCGGAAACCAGCGTTCTGTGATGAAGATCGCATTTTACGGCGAATCGTTTCCTGATCAACTGCGGGGCATTCTGTAAAGTTGTGCTTGCTCTTGGGCTGTTCGATGTCTAGCGACACTTCCGTTCGGCAAAGAGGGCATGACGTATGGTTCCAGAGCCATTTATCCACACAACAAGCACTGAGGACATACAGCATATTAGCCACGTGAACAACCTTTGGCCAATTCCACTGACAGCAACTTACTGGAAAAAATGTTGGCACGGCAACGTGATAATGTGATCACCAATCCCGTAGCGGACTTGGCAGATGGTGCATTCCTTATCTGTTTCATTCGCTGTGCCGAGTGCAAGCGGGAGTTGGTACCGGACTTCAACTGACAGCCCTCTGTTGTAGAGTGGTCAAGAGGCATTAGCTTCAGAAGAATTGATTGTACCACCAGTCACGCAACGTACTTTTCTTCGAAGAGGGGGCTGAAGCGTTCGAAATCAGGGCTAGTACTCAAGTCATTCTCGCACAGCATCAGCTCGCGATACAGTTCTTCTTTCGCGGGCTTAGCGTCAAAATCTCTGTGATTTCCAACCAAAGCGCTCCATTAGTAAATCCACTGCCAATTTAATATCAAAAAAGAGTGCAGGCATACCGTTGAAACGACGAATCCAGAGTCGATAGTTGGCTCAGCTCGTCATCACTGCCCATATCCCACGAACACGTTAGGTGGCGCGATCATGCAAGGGAATCATGGGGTCTTACCTTGAGCTTAACAGACTGCAGTCACTATATCGTGAGTGGTAAATCGACGCTTGGCATTTCGCTTCGTGTGCATCGGAGATGTTGCGTTTGCGCATTTTATTGGTGTCCATAAATCGCGTTCGTTGGCAATCGTCTAGCACTTCCCGTGCGCAACTGACTAACGGGTCGATCTTGGATGTCGGTGAAATCGAAGCAAATGGCGATGAGACCGACGTTTTAGACGCGGCGACTGTAACTGGTTGTGATGTGATTGATTCATGCTGGGGTTCTGTGCGTGGCTTGGTTCGCGAGCTCGTAGTCTTTGTTGCTTTTAAGCCACTTACTCTTGACGACAAAGTGTTAGGATCACGACCCCACTCATCTTCCGATGACCGGCGAAAACTCCGGGCTGAACTTGACGCGGTCGTCTTCAATTGCCCGGACGTTGTCCTTGAGGGTTTCTTGACTTTCTTACTACTGTTGATGCTGGAATTCCACGTTATCTCTGTTGACGTGTATTTTGCGGAAGTCGACGAGGCATTCGTCTCTCGATCACGGCCATAGGAGATACCCGAGTCATCCAAATCCAACGTCCATGCCGAAACTGACGATGAAGAAGATGTCGACCACTTCTTCTTGCCTGTATCTGTTCTTCTGGCTCTTGACTGGTACGTCGGTGTCTTCTTCCTCGACGAACTACTTCGTGCACTGAAATACTTGGGCGACGTCGTGGACACAAACAATTGGCTGCCAAAGGGCGAAGACAAGGACGACGTGCTCACTCCAGGAACAGACCACGTGATTGACGCGGCTTCGTCTTTTGCTCCTGCGGCGGCGTTGCGCACGCTTCGCTTCTGCCACCGGACCCCATCCGAGGAAGAGACACTACTTGATTGGGAGACAATATTGGATGCCGTGAAGGCATATGAAGACGAGCATTGCTTTCGTTTTCGCATCCGAGACACCAGAACGACCAAGACAAACAACAAGTACGTACTTCTTAAAGGTGAAATATTATGTAATGGTGCCTAACACATGGATATAATGCCATGATCTGATGCATCTGTAGAAGCAAGAAATTTGTGAAAATCCCGCTTCGGTTCAAATGGGCTTTTCGTAATTTCCGATGCCACAACGGTTGCTGGCATAATTCAAGA
>JAADXR010000245.1:0-42650 GCA_023337935.1 Elongisporangium anandrum
CACCACCACACGCCACCACCACACGCCATCACGCACACCATCACGCACGCCATCACGCATATCCGCATGTGCACAAAGCATACACGCTCTACTGCAGCTCTACTGCAGTCATTTTCCATCAAGACAACAACCAACAGTAATGACCACTTCTGCAAACTTCCGATTCCCCCCGTGGGGATTCCTCATCGTCGATCTGAACCTGAGTGACTCCGTTCTTCAGGCTCCTCTGCGCCAAGCTGGATCCAGGAAGTATGACCCAGTATTCAAGACAGTGGGCGGTGAAGATGATCCGTTTCGCCTTCAGTCTCGAGTTGCTTGTCGTTCAAAGGCAACAACAAAAAATCCGCGACCACATCGAAGCCGTGACAGGCTGCATTGACGGCACGTGGAAGGCCTCGATATTCTCGTACATGAACTCGCTCCCAGGAGGCGATGAACAAGCACCACACACAGATTATACGCCTGATGATCGAACGCGTGCTGAAACTATCACTCCTGGCTCAATCCCAGCATCTGTCATAGTATCTTTGATGGAAGGGACATCTATGAAGGTGTATCCAGAGTGCTTCTACGATGCAGCCAAAGTTGTGCAACTCCATCCTGGCCAGTGCATCATCTTCACGAGAGATCTTGTGCACTGTGTTGTGGCCTACACTAAGTTGAACTATCGCTTGCATTGTTATCTGACGGTATCAAATGACGAGTGGATTCCCGATGTCGTGAGCAGTGCACCCGCCAGGGTGTACCTGTGTGCTTGCTGCAACGATTCTTTCAGATCGTCGGCTATTATGAGACAACACCGGTATTATTGTGAAGCTAACCCAAGTGCAATTGCAAACGCGTTGAAGCGTTATGAGAGGGAGCATGCCTGCTTCCCGTGTGAGTTCTGTGACAAAGTGTACAAGCACCAAGGAGGTCTGCGCAGCCACAACTACCGCAAGCACAAGCTAAAGTAAAAGAACAACAGAGGAGGATTAATATATTATCATACCTATCAGAATCCAGAAATTGGAATGCTCAAATAAATCATCTACCCACTCCAATAGAAATAGAATCAAAATTGCATGATGTCATACATAATTTTCAATTATGAAGTGTATGAGTAAGTATTGTTTTTTTCTGATTCAGAACAATTATTAACTGCGTGTAATTGGAGGAAATGTGTAAAACCCAGTGCTGAACTCTTCTAGAACGGCGGAAAAACTTGGAAGTGAGTTGAAACTTGAAGTCGACTCCGGGTTGAAGATGACGTGATTCTGATCTGATGCCAATGATCTTTCAAAAGCGGATGGGTCTCGTCTTGTACGGTAAACACCAGAATTTTTGGTATGTTGATTGCTTGTGTTTCGACGATTGTATGCAGCTCTTTGTCGTAGTCGTGAGGTACTCGATGCAGCTCGCGCGATCCGTCGCTCACGCCTCCGTTCTGATATCGATATAGGCTCCAAGAAAACCGTGGGGGGAGTATCTGGAGCAAGATTTCGGCTGATCCACCAGTGAGGATGAAAGTCAGAAGGTTGAAATGATTTCTTTCGTCTTTTTAGGTCTCGCAGCTTGTGGCCACACGGTAGTCCTGTTACTCTTGTGTAGACCCTGCTACAAATATTGAACTGTACATGTTTCAAGCTGTCCATCCACCGGGCCAACGCGTGGTTGTGGATGACCTTGATAACGTTTGAAAGCAGTCTGGTTCTGAATGCCGAAATCGTCTTTATTTAAGATTCCGAGACGGCATCGTTGTGTTTTTGAATTGACTGCTTCCACCAGTGCTGCATACGCGTGAAGAGCGTCAACAAATCCCCTCTTGAAGAACAAAGCCATCTCTTAAGAGCACCGTGGTAACCTTCTACACGGGATGTCGCTTGTAAGCCAAAGTGAACCAAGGAATCGGTCCAGCATCGTACTATTCCTTGTTCCAGATGTCTAGCCAAATTTCATCAACGTACTCAGCTTCAGATTGCACAAGCGATGTAGCTCGAGCCGTCGCATTTCATAATCATTTGTTGTTCTAGACCTTGTCAGTGCAATGAAAGCGTCACAGAATGAGCGATGCAAGCCGGAATCCTTCCATTTAGGAGCTCTTGGCGTGGACAGGACTTCGTCACGAACTTGAGGCAAGGCATGCTTTCGAGCATGAGTCTCGACGTCTTTAACGATATGCCACAAGCACAAAACGACAGGAATGTCAGGAAATGTTTGTTCCAGGCCATTAAGTAAAGCCAAATCCCGATCGACAATGAAAACTTGTGGCATTCTAATGTGGTATAAAGTCATGATACTTCTCAATTGTGCAAGTGCCCAGACGTAATCCTCTATCTTTTCACCAGATAGAAATGCCTGGGCAAGGTGGATCGTTGTGTTCATCCCGGTGATTCCAACCATATTCAGTAACGGCATCCCAAAGGCGATTGTTTTGTAAGTACAATCCATCAATATAACATCGTAATTCATCTTGTATATGCCAAGCGCGTCCTTGAGCGCAAAAACAAATGTGTCAGCCGTTTGTTCGAGTCTTGTTTGTATCCCACGTGATAATCTACACCAGATAGCACTTGAACAAGATGCTCAATTCTTGACAACCCGTTCAAGCCTGAAACTGCGGCTTATTGTCTCTCATTGTAAATATCTCGCGGCCGACTGGATGTTCTCGGATTTTCGATAAGTAATCGAGCGAGCGTTTGGCTTGCTCTCGTTCCAGTATCCGCATCTGTAATCATAGTTTGAACGACTGCTGCAGTACGTTCCGCGCGCTGGTGCACAGGATGTGATGAGGGCTGTTGTGATGGAGGGTGATTGTGGAGAAGTTCTTGTCCTCGGTGCTCAAGAACCCATTTTCACGACGTTCGGTCTCGCACGACATCAACCGACATAGGACAACCACAGCGTTTTGATGCAGCATGAGGTCTTGGAATGCCCCTAGATCTACTTGAGCGCCATTTGTTCTCTCCATGGCGATCGCAGCCTAGAAGCACACGTCGACGCTGGCCCATTTTGTCATAGTAAGTAAGTTTTACCACGAGACCGTATCCATGATGTCGAGCAAAAGCGTTCAAAGCGTCTTTAGCCTGGATCGGTGAAGAAAATGAAGCGGTCGGGTGACAGGCCATGTGCCAGGCAGCTTGAAAAGTTTCTTGAAGCACAGCACCAGACGAATGCATCGGATGAACTAGATCCGATATCGCAGCTGCAGGTGACTCTGTTGGCGAATACACTTCGAATTGTCTCTCATCATTGGCCACATTCAAATCGACAAGCCCGCTCGCTTGCAGAGATAGGCTTGTATCGGGCTCGACGGATACAGTAAGTCCATTCGGATGAGGCATTTGCGGCTGCTCCTCGTCGTACTCATCATTGTGCACTCGATCATCTTCATGAGCTAGGAATTCCATAACTTCGCTTTGATTGGTCCTGTCGATATGTGTTGCTGGTGAATCAAAAACGAAAGTGCACAGTTGCTGGTCTACCACTCTCATCAACCAGGGGTTTCATGTTAAAGAGCAGTGCGACCTCTCGCAATGGGGAGTTTCGCGCTGGCATTCTAAATGACTGGAGTTTCGCTTCGTGATCTAGTTAGATGTAGCGGGCTGCAGTTGCAATTCTATGCTATGCTGGCATCAGCCAATAGTCCGCTGCAGAGGAATAGTTGAGGTTACAAAACGACATCATTTTCCCTCCGGAGTTTCACATTCGCTTCTTGGCACACCTGATGTCGATTCGAAATTGGGACTGTCCAGGAAAAGAAACGCTAACGTTTTGTTGAAGCGCTACGCCTATGTGTAAATTACTTTTTGTTGGCCGCTAGGAGTAATTTATCCGTCGAGTGCCCCTTTTTTGCTCTGGGGTGGTGGGTCTATCACCAGGGGGTGGTGGGATTATCATCTCCCTTGCAGGACGCACTCTAATTAACCACACAAAAAAGGTTTTATTAAAATAATGAACCTAACCACGAACTTGAGATGATAAAATTTGGAAGGAATTACGGATTCTCGCTGAGATATGAGCCTGGAGTGGGAGTGACGGCAGAGTGCATCAGCAGGCGGAATTAGAACGCTGTGTACGCATTTGTGTTCGGATGAACTACAGTACAAACAGTATACGTAGGAATGAGCTAAATGTCGATTGAGCCGAGGCGATGCTGCGAATTGCGAATCTGAGATTTAAAGTATATTGATGCAGCCATCTTCGATGACTTGATGGGTTCTCAAATGTCAATCAGTTTCGTCGCCGACTTAGATTATCGATTGATGAATCAACTCACGCGAATGAAGCGGAGTGTACAGTTGACGGAAGAATTGAGGAATCAAGGCGATTTGTCGCTTGTGAATCCAGCAGCTGCCGCGAGTATCGAGTCCACTGTAACAAATGCCCGATGATGTTTAAAACGCACTATTTTAAAAATGATCTTGCGCAATGAGGGATTTCCGTTCGCGTGCATCGCCACTGTGTTGCCAAACATGCAAAACGGGAACGCAATCGACCACGAGAACATTGCAAACGGTAGGATGGCCATCGAATCCATGACAAGAGGTGATGCCCGCGCAGAGTAAACATGATGTGTGTTTGTCCACACATCAGCAAACGTCCACACTTCCTCCTATAAAATGATACTTTACTTATCATCAAAATTCGAAAATAATAGAGTTAAAAAGGCTCGTATGGACGGACCAGATCTATTCCGGAAAAAAACAGTCCTGAGAACGCGCACCTTCGTATACAGTAGGACTCAGATTTAGTGTACGCCACACTATTCGTCCTTTCTCATAAGACATCCATGCTCTGGACCCCGCCTCATCCGCATTTCGCAATTGTCTTCTGAGCATCGTTCGCCCAGCCGCCGGTCCCGAGCTTTCTGTCGTATGGGAGAAACCGCGTCCGCGGCCTGCGAGTTCTATTCGCCTTCATGTGACGCCACGTCCTTCTGGATCTACCTACTTCTCTGCATCGTGCTTGTCACGGCGGCCGGCCTTATGGCCGGTCTCACCATCGGCCTGCTCTCGCTCGATATGCTCAACGTGCGCATCCTCGAGATGGAAGGCTCCGACATCGAGAAGCGCCAAGCCGCCAAAGTGCTCCCCGTGGTGACCAAGCACCACCATCTACTGGTCACGCTGCTGCTCGTGAATGCAGGCGCCAACGAGGCGCTGCCGATCTTCCTCAGCAACCTCGTGCCCGAGGCCGTGTCCATCGTGCTCTCGGTCACTTGCGTGCTGCTGTTCGGCGAAATCATTCCCTCGGCCGTGTTCTCCGGCCCCAAGCAGCTCACGATCGCGGCTGCGCTCGTGCCCTTTGTCAAGGTGCTCATGGTCATCACGTTCCCGATCTCGTTCCCGATCAGTAAAGTCCTCGACTACATATTGGGCGCGGGCCATGACCCGGCGCAGTACAAGCGCAAGGAATTGAAGGCACTCATCGCCCTGCAGCGTGAGAACGAAGCCGTGCGTCGCAGCTTTGCTGAGTCGAACCGTCGCCAGCGCTCCACTCCAAGCAGTCATGGTGGCTCTGGTATTATGAACAACCTCGGAGCTGCTCTACTGTCGCCTCGATCAGCCTTTGAAAGCAAGCACCAGGACTCTGCTCAAGGCACTCGCCTGCATGTGGATGAAGTCACGATCATTCACGGAGCTCTGGATCTATCGGCCAAGACCGTGACGCAAGTCATGATCCCAATGGAGCAGGTGTTCATGCTGGAATGCAGCACCAAGCTCGACGAGAATGTGATGGCTGATATCCTGGCTTCAGGTCACAGCCGCATTCCCATCTATGATGGTCACAAGTCCAATATTGTGGGTCTTTTGCTGGTCAAGAGACTGATCGTTCTGGATCCGGATGATGAGCGTCCGATTCGTGATCTCTACCTGCGCAAGCCGATTGTGGTGTCTCCTGGAGAATCGTGCTACGCCGTTCTCAACGAGTTCCAAAAGGGTCGATCGCACGTAGCGCTCGTGACGGAGCACGTCGGTGAGGTCATGCGATGCTGGCATGAAGGACTCGAGATTCCGTCGTACGTGAGGTTCACCGGTATCATCACAATCGAGGATGTCATTGAAGAACTCATTCAGGAAGAGATCGAGGATGAAAGTGATGTCTACGTCACGGGTATCGTGAATTACTGGGAGTCTAAAGCACGCAAAGAGCGACTGCAGCAAGCAGGAAAGGCTTTTGTGAACAAAAAGCTCAAGATCTTAGCCGAGCGTGCGCGTCGCCGCGTGCTTAGTCGTCACAGTGCTCCTCCCACGATTGCTGGTGCTATCGGTACAACCAAGCAAATGGAGTCGCCAATCCAGATTGTTGTCAAAGACCCACCCTCGCACCCGTAGGCATGAAACAATTGAGGTCAGAGGTCCATTATTGCCCTCGCATTTGCGATTTTGCTTGCATCACAGCTTTGTATGCTTCAGAGACAACATAATTGATCAATTTGATGCAATGTGTCAGAGCTATTACGTTGAAGTAGTTAATGCTCTATCTCTCTTCTGTGCTGGCCTCTACAAGCTGCCATAATTACTGGTTGGTGCGACGCGAAGACGCGCCAAGGGCACCGAAATGGGCGGGAGATCATCCGAGAATGTGTGGCGACTGGTCTTGGGAGGGAAAAGGCTGTCCGAGAGCGACATTTCAATAACTTCCTGCTTCGTGAGGCTGTCACGGCCACTGCTGGGCCAGACTTCCACCGTGATCGTTTCATCGTCCAAGTAATTCACGAGCACAACCGGCACGCATTGCAAGTTCAGCTGCAGGCCCACGTGGTAACGATGATGGCCGTCCAAGATCGCACCCGTGACAGCATCCACAAGCAAAGGTTCTAAGTATGCATCCCATCGCACCGTAGCGCGCCGTAAGCCGTCTACGCGCTCCCAGCTGACAACATGCTCGTGAGCCTTGAGCCATTTAATGGATGCCAGCTGAACAGTCAGCTTCTTAGGCTGACGCTTCGGGCGAGAGTCGAAGCGGTACTTGTAAAAGTACGACGTAGGATCGCACATGCGCGTAACGAAGAACTTCTGCCGTGTCATGACGTCCGTCGATAGTAAATCTTCAAATGTCAGCGCCTTTTGCCGGCAGAAACTAGAAGAAGGATCGTTCTCGCGGATCGCATTGAAAAAAATTGAAGGGTCAAAGTTGGGGCGCTTGATCGTATCCAACTTCGATTGGTCGTTCTTTTCGATATTGCGCAACCGGCTTCGGAAGAGACTCTTCGTGACCGACGCTGCCAGATTTTGCGCGCCGCAAATCAGACTGATCGAGACATGCCCGAGCGTCGAAGGAGACTTAACGACGATTGCCTTTTCTTCATCGTCGTTCTCATCTTGGTTCGACGCAGTATTAGTCACAGGCAGCGTCGCCATGTTGATCGGAGTCGGGTTCTGACGCAGGATCGAGAGAGGAATGGAAATGGGCGGCAGACTTTCCGTGAATCGATGACGACTGGTCTTGTTTGGGAACACGTTGGGCGAGAGCGCCATTGCAATGACCTCTTCCTTGGTCAGCTTCAGGCGACCACATCCTGGCCAGACATCCACCGTGATGGTATCATCGCCCAAGTAATCCACAAGCACGGCAGGAACTTGCTTGAGACGGAGCTGGATGCCCACATTGTATCGATGATGTCCATCGAGAATGGTACCAGTCTTGATATCGACCAGAATCGGGGCAGTGTAGGCATCCCAAGAGAGAGTGGCTTTCTTCAGTCCATTCACGTACTCGCGGCTGACGATGTCTTCGTGCGCCTTGAGCCACGTGATGTCCACAAGCTGCACTTCCGCCTTCTGTGGCGTCAGGTGCTTGTAGTTATCGTAGTGGAAGCGGTAGAAATAGGAAGTCGGATCGGTCACACGAGAGACGAAAAACTCCTTGATCTCCTTGATATCCTTCTTCTTTGGCGAGACAGGACGCATGGATTCTACAGCAACGCAATCGAAGCACGCACTGTATGTGAGCGAATATGCTTCTTCACAGAGCAAAGCCTATCCATTGCCTACCTTTGGAGTTGCTTTCCAGCAAGACCGAGTCATCCTGCGTCTTGGGCAGCCACAGATGCTTGCGGGCCTTACGCGACGCTCGGATCTCGTACTCAAGGCTGGACGAAATCGTGTTGCACACGTTCTCAGCGTCCTCCATGCGCTGCAGCGCGACGTTCCGCAGCACGTCTTCGGCAATGTCCTTGCCCTTGAGGTACAAGCGCATGGTCACCTGACGCACCACGTCGCGCTTGCGAGGCTGCGGCGTCGTCTTCTCCACATTTCTCTCCACAAGAGCGGTCGTCGCGACAGAAAGCGACGATGATGGCGATGGCACCACCACGGACGAGGTGGGTTCGCTGAGCACTGTCACCGGCGCATCATCAACGGCTGGCTCAGTCTCTGCGTGTTTCGCCGCCGCGTGGCTGTTGTCGCTCGCCTCAGCAGATCTACGGAGCCAATCAGAAACGCCGTGAGTCCCACTGCCGCCGGAGCTTACGCCGCCAGTCATCCGCACCTTAGATTCGGAGCCATTGTCATCGTCCGTTGCCGCCTCGTTCCTCTCTCGGTTTCCCCTTTGGCCGTTTCCGCTGCCGGTCGATTCGCCACTGAGCTCCTGACTCGGGTGAATGCAAAGGGAAAAGGGGGAAAAAGAAAAGACCGGTGTCTTGACTATGGTCCCCAACTGCGAAAAACCTCGCTTATTCCCAGTCATAAAACCTCCGTCGCGTGAGTGCAGCTGTCTCATGACCGGGAAAGGTTGCAACACGGCATTGGCGAGCGAGGGAGGGGTGACATGGGTGGGATCAGAGAACAGAAAAGTCCTGTGGCCGGCAGTGACGTGAGAGAAAGCGCTTGTGGCTGGCTCCGGAGGAGAGACGACGTGTGGGAAAGGAAATGCCGAGAGCGAGAAAGAGACAGGAGGAGGAGGTGCTTGGACTTGGGTGGACGTCCAATCAACATGATTTAGAAAGGTCGACGCAGCCAATCAGAGCACGGAATCAGGCCACTGCATGGGATCAGGGATAGGTAAGCAAGTGTCATTAGAAAATGTAACTCGGCCCAAGCGGCACAAACGCAATCAAACATCACACGCTTGGAGCTCTCTATCAGGTCTCTACTTGGACTTCTTGGCCTCCGTCTTGGCTTCCGTCTTGTCCTCCGCGTCCGTCTTCTTGGCCTCTTCCTCCTCTTCTTCTTCCTCGGAATATGCGAGCAATTCCTTGAACTCGCCGCGCACGAACGCAGTCACGAGCGCCGAGCCCAAGCACGCCGGCACGAGGTACAGCAGCGCAGGTTGCGCAGCGTTGAACAGGAACATGACGGCGACAGTCGCGACCAGACCGAGCACGTAGAAGACCAGATTGACGTGGAAAAACGGCTTGGCGAACGACTGCGACGTGCTGGTCACGTTGGCGCGGTGCGCGTCGTAGCGCAGCAGCAGCGCAATGAAAATGCCAGGGATCACAATGTCGCCCAAGCCAAGAATCGAGTACTTGGCCTTTTCGGTGGCCGTCGCGAATTCACGAGGGAAAATGAGCTTGATCGGCGCGTCGAACGACGTGGCCACAGTGACCATCACGTCCGTGCCGAAGACCCAGAAGATATCGTAGAAGAACAGACCACAAAGCAGGATAGCGCCCACCTTGAAGCTGCCCAGCGACAGCGACTCAATGCCCTTGATGGACAGCGAAATGCCAAAAATGTTGTTCAGCAGGTAGTGCTTGGTCTTGAACCATGCCGCGGCAAACGCAGCGGCAAACACAAACGTAAGCATCCAGGCCTGAGACAGCTCCAGGTTGTACACGCCGTAGAACGGGATCTTAATGTCGCGCTTGTACACCTTCGAGTCGCCCTTGAAGGCAAACTTGGACAGCAGCGGCGTGAACGCTTCGGTCAGACTGTACGTTCCGATGAGCGCGAAGTACGCCGTCAGCAGCAAGTTGACCATATCCTTGTCAAAGATCTTGAACAACATGTACAGGCCGAAGAGCACACCCGAGCCCAGCAGCGGGAACATGTACGCGTCTTCCGCCTTCATGACTTCATCGTTCTTCTCGCCGCTGGCCTCGCGGTGGTGCTTGAGCTTCAGCGACAGCGTCGAGCCAATGTAGATGATCGCAGTGGCCGACGTAATAAGCTGCACGGGCACGGGAATCAACACGTAGTTCGACGCAAGCATCAATGAGATTAGCACGAGATAGCTCGCGCTCTGGATCGTGTCCAACATGATTCCGGTTGCCGAGGCGCTGCTGTCTGGGGGCAAGTAGACGCTTTGGATCGGAAATGGGGATCGTTTCCGGAAATGCCGGCTCGAGTTCACAGTGGAAATAAATAGTCGAGGAGCTTAGCTGCATAAAGAAAACTTGGTTCTATTTTCAGCAAAAGTGCACCATCATTGTGATGGGAAAAGACACAGTTTAAGTGAATAAATCTGACGCACCACGTGGCAAGTTCGAGGAGGTTGGACCTTGATTTACTGTAGACGAACCAATTAGTAACCCCTTCGTAGGGTGGACTTAACAAATGAACGTACTTAGTACATATCGTACTTAATGAGATTAACAAGGTACGAGAATATTGTGCGTTTCGCCATGGAAGGAAAGCCATACAGTAGAGGAGTCAGTTAGTTAGCGGAATAAAGAGTCAGCGAAATGCTACAGTAGTGCGTGGCGTCGTTTCGGTATCGAATGTCCCAGTCAGCTATAATAAGCCATACCGTTTCAATAGTATGTTTAGGTGCTATTATCACCTACTACCGATATGGGCTGAATCTTACTTTGGCTTCAAAATTGAATTTAGGAGCACCGTAATCCCTCTGTGGTGCGATGCGTTTGCAATTGTCTCAAGGAGAAGGGCGGAACCTAAAATTCCAAAATTCTTTTGCGAAGACTCTTGATTCCCACTGGGATTTCCGACATCATTGGGAACTCCGCATAGAGCACGCAATGCAAGTTTCTAACGCACCACATGCCCCACTGCTTCAAATCATCCAACCCATTCGTTGCTTCCAACTCTTCATCTGTTGGTGGCGTCGACCAAAGGCCCCGTGTCTCTTCACGTTCATTTTTCACAGGTGGGTTTAGAAATTCGATTGGCGAGGTGTGCATCCCTTCATGTCCCTACCCCCGTACAGCCATCTGGTATTTGGCTCCCTGCAAAGTCAGTTTACATTAGGGAAAGGAGACCCTAACGTTTAGGGGATCGGCTTAGATCTCTGCGATCATTGGCTGAAAAGTCGCCTACTAGTGGTTGGGGCTTTGCAATTTGTTCCTTATTCTTCCCCCCACTCCTCACCTGCCTGTGCAGAGCTGGTACATTCGACCCACCCGCCCGCCGCAGCAGTCACGCACGAAGTGCGGCTGGTCGCCATTCGCACTTAAGACGGACCTTCGCCCATCGGCTCACATTTCCTGCCGCAACCTGCCGCCACCGCTGGTTTCCCTCATGGGCGTCATAGAGGTGGAAGCAGCGCCGCCTGCAGTGACAGTCGCTGCGCATGGGCCGCAGCCTGAAGAAGAGGATGATCTCAAGGCCACAGCCGTGCCCAATATGGCTGCGACAGGCACCGCTAACCCCGCGCCCGCACTCAACGAAGAGACGATCGCCAAACGTGCTCAGGTACTGTACCGGCATTGATCGATGTGCTTCTTGTCGTCTATTGCGGTCTCTTTAGCTAACGTCCATGTTGCCAACCGTACAGGAGGATAGTGAGATTGAGCATGATGCTGCATCACTAGCTCAGCCCACGGCGGACCAGGAGAGCGACGATAACACCTCGAGCTCTTCGGAAGCCGTGTCATCGTTTTCGATTCTAGCGATTCCTGGTAAGGTGCGCGCCTCGATCTTCTCGTCAAGCACGCCGAAGCACCCGCTTCCTCCGCGCGCAAAGAAGAAGAAGAAAGTGCGTGCCAGCACCGCAGATACGTCGTCTTCGTTGTCGTCTGCGGCTTCGGCTGCACCGACTGTGACGGCGGTATCGCCGCTCAGACGCCTGGCGTCGAGCATTTCGATGTCATCAGCCGTGTCGACACCTCAGCCAACACAGCCGGAAGACAAGTTCAAGCACTTTTGGGACGAAAAGCTACGGCTCACGATGGAACGGCTCACGAACAGCAGCAAGACGGATGCAAATGGAGACGCAACCAAAGACGTATTCCACTTGCTTCTGAAGCTTTATGCCCATCAGGATGTCGTCGAAGAGCTGTACAGCAGCTTTGAAGCCAATGCATCTGAGGTGCGTTTCTTTAAGCTGCTCTGTCTACGCTTCCATGGCTCCTGTGGCTTGGTGCTTACATGCTTGTGTTGTGCATCTAGTTCGAGTTTTATATTCCACAGCTGTGCACCTTCTTGATCCATGGCAAATATGCGAAGCAGCACCAGTTAGAGTGTTTCCTTATGACTCGCAGTGGTGAATCGCTCACATTTGCACATCGCCTACAATGGTTCCTACGCTCTTTTTGTTCTGATGCGAAGGGATACCAGTCGGAATACCTGAGTGTCACCACATCGGCGGACCAGGAAAATTCAGATTTGCTCACCGCGATCAAGCTACGTGCCGGTGTACCTGCGCTGCTCATGAACAACGGACTATGCTCTGAAGAAGTGGCAGCCAAGCCCGCAAACCTGCGCCGTCGGCGATCGTCCGTGTTTGATATTGACCAGGATATCAACCCAGAGGTGCTCGCTTCGGATGAATCTTTCGCAGGTCATCTTCAGCAAAAGCGAGATATGGTGGTTTATGAGGCTCGGCCTGACGAGGGTAACCCGCAGCAAATATCGTTGTATGCTCAGTCACCAACGTTTGTGAAGGCGCTGACGGATCTTGCTGACTGGCTGATTCCGAAGCCATTAGCGTCTCGCAATACGGAGCTTCGCAAGGGCCTTATGGAAATTCAGCGCCAGCTCTTACCTTCAGATGTTATCTACATGCCTATCGGCAATTTTTACCATCGCGTAAAGTCGATCATGATCGAGGAGTGTTTCACCTTTTCCACCAAGGAGCGCGTGCCGTACTTCTTATGTGTTGAGGTGTTGGATTACTCTGTATCAGCTCCGGCAGCTACTACACCTCGAGTACGAAAGAAGCGATCCAGAAGCCGTCAGCAATCCCGTGGCTTTCATTTAAAGCTTCCTTTCACGACGAACGGTATCGATTCTGCAGTGATTGTGCCTAACGAACTCAGCAGTGCAGCAAGTGCAATGGATAATCAAGATGGATGTGGAAAGCGCGATTCTCATACGAGTAATACAGATTCATTGTCGACGACGGAGGATCCCGTAGCCTCGGAAAAGTCTCCAGCGACGACTGAATGCGATCCTGTAAATGAAACCTCGAAGCATGTAGCTTCTCAACGAACCGGTGAGAAGAAAACCAAGCCGTCATTTTTCGCCTCTTTGTTTGGCTCCTCAAACGCGCATCCTCCTATCATCGAGCATAGAACTGAGTCGAATGCCCAGGCGGTCATCGCTTTAACGCCTAAAGATGATGGAGAAGATGGTGACGATGAAAAAGAAGAAGACGAACTGAAGCCAGTATCTCCACCTCCTCAACACGACAAGCAAACTATTGAGAAAAAGGAAGATGATGTGAGCCAGAAGGAAAACGAAGATGTGAGGGTCAATATGGGTCAGTGGGGTATGCCGCGTGCTCGGCGCCGTAACAAATCGCGATCTCTTGCATCAACTCGATCTGGCGACGAGTTTGACTCATTCTACATATCGTGGTTTTCGAAGAAAATGAAAGAGGAAGGTTTTACGCCTGTAGCTGATGGTGCTTCAACCCCAGCAATTATGAGTGGTGTGCCCATGGAGCCTTCGACACCATCTACACTGGAGTCTACTCCAGTTAAAAGCGAAGCGAAGGAAAATACGATCAAGAAGCCCGAAGCGTCTACTGTAAGCAACAACGCTGCGGTAGACAACGACAGTTCACAAGATGAAGCTCCAAAGCGACGAACGCGCGATATGAGCACCAGTCTGGATTTCACGGACAGCAATGCATGGAAAGTCAACTTCGACTTGGAAGATGGACTCACTGATAATGAATTTGAGGTCACCGATAATGAGCACGATACCAAAAAGCCGGATTGTGATACCAAGAGTGACAAGGAGGAGAAAGAGGATGAAGCTATTGAAGAAAAACCGATGATTGTCTTCAGAGAGCGTTGGAGTGAAAAAGAAGCACGCATTCGGAAAGATTCGCCGTATGGAAACCATCCTGGATGGCGATTGCTTCCTGTTATCGTTAAAAGCAACGATGACTTGCGCCAAGAACAGTTTGCTGCTCAGCTGATCGCGCAGTGCGATCGCATTTTCCGCGAGTATGACCTCCCGTTGTCTCTTCGGTAAGTCTGTCTGTTGCTCTACATTATTATTTTGCTGGTAGCTGACATATACTTTTGTCTACCAGACCGTACAATGTGATTGCCACATCTGCGAAAACAGGTCTAATTGAGGCCGTGCCGGATACTGTGTCACTCGATTCACTCAAGCGAAATGACCCTGAGTACACCACCCTATTGTACGTAATACGTCCTGGTTCTCATGATGTTGCTATGTGCATTGCTGATGTTTGCTTTGCATTTATCGCAGGGATTTCTATTATCGCCTGCATGGTGACAAGGACTCGATTGGATTTGCACGTGCTCGGCGCAATTTCGTCGAAAGTCTTGCTGCATATTCAATCGTATGCTACGTTTTCCAGATTAAAGATCGTCACAACGGCAACATTTTGATCGACACGAGCGGGCATGTGCTGCACATCGATTTCGGGTTTCTGCTCACCAATAGCCCGGGTAGCAACTTGAACTTCGAAAAGGCTCCTTTCAAATTGACGGACGAATTTGTGGAACTCATGGGCGGCCCGCGGAGCTCAACATTCCGATACTTCCGGTCGCTGTGCATCCGCGCGTATCTGGCACTCCGTCGCAACATGGACGAAATCGTGCTTCTTACTGAAATGATGTTAATCGGTAACTCTGACCTCCCTTGCTTCGCTGGTGGCCAGCGTGCCGTAATCGAAGGTCTGCGAGCACGACTTAAGGCTGGCGCGCGTACGAGCACATGCCAGGTCTTTGTGAACCAGCTGATCGACCAATCCATCAACAACTGGCGTACTCGTTGGTATGACAAGTACCAGCGCGCGTGTCTCGGTATTTTATAAACGAGAAAGCACGCAGCCATGGTATGCAAGGGAGCTTGCATTGTCGTCGTCGAGTCAGTTTATCTATGAAAATCGCGTCAAGTAAGGAGTAGTGACAACAAGAAAATAAAAGCTTTGGATGTTCATGATTCATTTCAAATTACGGTACGGCAACAAAAAGGGCAATTCAAAAAGGCAATCATACATTGAAATCACGCCGGCAGCAAAATGCATCTTGCCACAACGATCCACTAAAATTGAGCAACACGATGCCGATTCATTGTTTGTGTACAGCCCTAGGCTCTGGGCCGAAGCACGGCGATCATGAAATTGCCCTTGTAGCCCAGAGCTCTTGCTGCGATTCCAGGCGGGAGGATAAACACTTTAAGCCCGCGAGCATCCATATCAGTTGAAATGCCAGCACGCGGCTCGCCGCCTCGACCGGTAAGTAGGTAGTTTCGGTACTCATCGTAGCCAGCCCGATCTTCCATCGAGTCCGGTCCAATCTCATACACATAGCGTCGGAGATGAGGACGGTCCATCATGAGGAACTCTCGGAACTTGGAAATATGCGGCAGCTGCACGATATCGACTGAAAGCGGACTAGAAGCAGACAAAAGAATAGAATCAGTCATCCACAGAAGATGATAAGCACGCCTGCTCTCATGAAAAGCCACTCACAGCTGTGCTTGAACAGGAAGACCGATGCACGTTGCCCGACAACGACACTTGACTCGGCTGCTTCGCTTCAGCTCGAAAGTCCAATCCGTCGCTCCCTGTTTCACAGCCAACACGTGAGCCAACTGAACGATACATCAGATAACAGACCTCCCATTCTTACCTGCATGGGCATGGGCGATGGCAAGCGGTTGAAGCCCATGGGCTCCATGTGGTCTGGAGGAGGATACTGCTGGAAGTTTGGTGGCGGACCTCCATTGTGCGGACTAGGACCAGGACCAGAGAACGGATTGCCACCATGCCAGTTTGGGCGAGGAGGACTGCGGCTCCGGCTTCGACCACGCGGTGGGCCGTTCATCGGGTTTGGACCTCGCTGCTGATCAAACGGAGAAGGACCTCTGCGTGGTGGGCTTCGACTGCGACTGCGGCGTCCTGGTCCCATCGGTCCTGGTCCTCCATTGCGGAAGTCGCCACGAGGCGGACTACGACTGCGACTGCGACGTGGACCACCAAAGTTGCCAGGGCCCTGAGGACCGCCAGGACCAAACGGACGGCCATTGTTGAACGGAGGACCTCCTCCTCTTGGACTGTTGGGACCAGGACCATTGAATCGACGTGGGCTTCCGGGGGGGCCATTAAACGGACCAGGAGGACCTCTCAGGCCGCCTGGACCAGGACCAGGGCCGTCAAATCGGCGAGGGCTGCCTGGAGGACCGTTGAACGGAGGACCTCTTGGGCCGCCTGGGCCATCGAATCGACGAGGACTACGAGGAGGACCACCGTTGCCAAACTGCCCCGGAGGTCCTCGTTGAGGACTGCCAGGGCGACCAGGACCAGGAGGACCATTGAACCTGCGTGGGCTCCCAGGGCCGAATTGCCCAGGTCTTCTCGGAGGGCTTCCTCGACGACCTCCGTTGTTGCCGAATTGATTGGGAGGTCCTCTTGGACTTCCAGGACCTCCTGGGCCATTGAATCGGCCTGGACTTCCTGGATGACCGCCAAATTGGCCATGCGGACCTCTAGGACTTCCTGGATGACCACCAAACTGACCTGGAGGGCCCCGTGGGCTTCCCGGGCCGTTGAATCGACCTGGACTTCTTGGACGGCCGTTAAATTGGCCAGGTGGAGGACCTCGCAGACTTCCTGGGCCACCGAATCGACGCGGACTTCCTGAACGGCCGTTAAATTGGCCAGGCGGGCCTCTTGGACTTCCTGGACGGCCTCCATTACGCATGGGGCTTCTGGAACGACCTCGCTGTGGCGGTGGCCCACCTCTTGATGGACTGCGGCTTCGACTGGGTCCTCCAGGGCCGCCGGAGCCTGAGCCAAATGGCGCGCGGCGGTTCGGCGATGGCGAGCGACGGAATCCTGGGCCATTGGGGCCAGGGCCGAACCGATTCGGACTGCCTGGGCGTCGGTCAAACTCCTGTCGCGGTGGCGACCTGCGCCCGAAATTGCCATTCGGTCCTCCTCCCATGTGGTTGGGCGATGGGCCGTCCATGCGCGACCGATCGGGGCTGCCACTGTGTCCGTTGGGCGGGAACCGCTGCGGCGAGTTGTTGTGTCGCGGAGGCATGTAGGCTGCTCCGCTCAGGTGCGCTGCGTACTTTGGAGCATCATCAGAAGACGACGACGTTAGCGGATTCGACTCGATCGGCGCCTTGCCCCCGTTGCTGCCAGCTTCCGCTTTGCGGTCGAGCATCATGGCGTCCAGCATGACGCCGGCAGCGGCGGAGGCGGGATCGCTCTTGGTGTTAGAGGCGGCGGGGTCGTTTTCACATGCATCACTAACCACTTCGCCGGCTTCCAGTTCTTCTTGGTCTATCATATCAGCCAATCAGTCAGTCGCAAACCCAAACGGCCACATCCATACAATCAGTCAATCAATCCATCAGGGTCCAGCCAGCATCGCACCTGTCGAGTTGGTGATCTCGGGCGTCCTCGACGGCGCTACTGGCGCGGCTGCCGCGGCGGAGCCGTTGGCTTCGCTCATGCCGCTTGTGCTTGGTGGTGGGGACTGCTGCTTGGCGCTCACGTACTGCTTGATATTGAGAAAGGTCTCATACACCCGCGGGCCCGCTGCTGGTCGAACAGCTCCGCTTTCGAAAGTGCTTCCATTCATCATTGGCAAGGGATAAATAATGCCCCCTCCCCCTTGGGCACCACAGGCAGACACCGGAGGCTCGAATGCCCCGTCGCTGCGCACGCGCTCTGTTCAAAATTCAAAATGGGAACTCAGGATTGACTTGGTTTCAGTATGCATCAAAGGAAAATTAACAAAACACCTGTGCAAAAGTGCAGACTCGAGATGATTTGCAAGCTGATGTGGGTGTTTTGAGGAATTCTTGGTGCCACGATAAAATACTTTAGTCAAATGTCGAAAATTTAAGCATTGGCTTTTCCACATTTTTGACAAAAGACCTACTAAATCTAATCTGAGTAAAACGAAAAGAAACCTTTTGTGGACATTTTACGAAATTTATGTTGAAGTATCTTTTCCTTTTCTATCTTCTTGAAAGATGAATGGGTAATTTAGCCATTCATTCGACTCATCACTTCCTGTTGATGAGTGTGTCTGATCTGAGAACGTCATTGGCTGATCAGCCAGCAGCTCCTCAAGTCAAACTCCATGGTCTCGATCGGAACGCGCTCCCCCGTCTACGGCCACCATGGCATGGTGGCCAGCTCGCAGCCGCTGGCATCCGAGATCGGCATGCGCGTGCTCAAGCAGGGCGGCAATGCCGTGGACGCCGCGATCGCGATCGCTGCAGCGCTCAACGTGACCGAGCCTTGCTCCACGGGCATCGGCGGCGACTGCTTCCTGCTCTTCTACGAGTCCAAGACCAAGACAGTGCGTGCACTCAACGGCAGTGGTCGCAGCCCCGCTGCGCTCACGCGCGAGCGTGCGCTTCAAGACTTTGGCGGAGCCACGACCAAGTACGTGCCTCGTGCGCACGGCCACTCGGTGACGGTACCTGGCGCGGTCGCTGGTTGGGTCGACGCCGTGGAGGCCTGGGGCTCGCTGTCCATGGCGCAGGTACTGGCACCCGCGATCGCCCTCGCGAGAGAGGGATTTCCTGTCAGCGACATTACTGCTGCGTCCTGGGAACGCGGTCGCTCGCAACTGGAGCGTGGACCGTACGCTCATGAGCTGCTGATCGACGGCCGAGCGCCCAAGGCCGGCGAAGTCTTTGTGAATGAAAACCTTGCGCGCTCATTCGAGGCCATCGCGGCGCAGGGCAAGGCGGGCTACTACCAAGGCCGCATCGCGCAGGCTGTGGTGGACATGGTCCAGCTCAAGGGCGGCGCCATGACGCTCGAGGATCTCAATAACCACACCTCGACGTTCGTGGAGCCGATCCACACGACGTTCCAAGGTCTGGACGTGTACGAGATCCCTCCGAACGGCCAGGGCATCACTGCTCTGCTGGCGCTCAATCTGCTGGAGCAGCTCTTCCCAGACCCCAAGGCCGTGCCCAGTGTCAACAGCGCCGAGTACCTGCACCTGCTCATCGAGGCGCTGCGTCTGGCGTTCGCTGATGCGCGCTGGTACGTGAGTGACCAGGAGCACAACCCCAACCTGCCCATCGACGAGCTTCTCAGCACGACCTACGCCAAGCAGCGCGCTGCATTGATCGATTCCAGCAAGGCCAGCATCGACCCTCAGCGCGGCAGCCCAGCGCTCAGCTGCGATACCGTGAGCTTCCAGGTCGTCGATGGCGCGGGCAACGCCGTGTCCATGGTCAACAGCAACTACGAAGGCTTTGGCACGGGCTTCATCCCGCAAGGCTGCGGTTTCTCACTTCAAAACCGAGGCAGCAACTTCCGTCTGGACGACCCGGATCACCCGAACGCGCTCGCGCCAGCCAAGCGTCCGTACCACACGATCATCCCCGTGCTCTCGACGTTCCACGCGTCTCAGGACCTGCACGCGACCTTCAGCGTCATGGGTGGCTTCATGCAGCCGCAAGGCCATGTGCAGGTGCTGTGCAACCTGCTCTACCATGGCCTCAACGCCCAGGAGGCCATCGACACGGCTCGCTTCTGCATCGACTGCGAGCACGGCGAGTCCGGTGCCAGCCACGTGTTCATCGAAGACGGCGTGAGTGACGAGGCTATCGCCACGCTGCAGTCCAAGTACGGCCATGTGATCGAGAAGAAGGTCGGCGTGCGTGGTCGCGCAGTCTTCGGTCGTGGCCAGATCATCTTGCGGAACCCAACGAGTGGCGTGCTGTGCGCCGGATCCGACGGACGCGCCGACGGCTGCGCCATGGGCTGGTGAATCAGATGATCAATTGGTTTTGCCACATTGCGCTAAAGTAAGCCAAGGAGCTTATTTTTGAACCTCAATTGACGTCTTGTTGGCCTCTTTTCTCGTCTCAATTGCATAGCTCAGCGTCAGTACTAGTGGTTCATGGGGTGGACAGAGTCTCCGTTCGAGTGCTGGACGTAAACGATGACGACGCCACTGTTCTTCGAAGCCGTACTTGACGCTGGAAATTCAACATGTGGAGACTCAGATTGCTCCTCCAGGATGCAGCAACGCAAGCAGTCTGTGACTGCTGGTAACATCGAGCTCCCTCCACATGGCGGCCGAGGCTCACCAAAGCACAACAATGTCGAGACCAAGACCCCAGCCTCCACTCGACCGCCATCTTCCGTTGCTCCATCCAAAGCCACACCGACGCCAATCGTGGCTGGTCATTCTCGCGGCCATCGCTCTGGGTCTCTGTTAATGGGACCGTCAGGCCACACCTCGCACGCCATGGTGCTTCACATGCAGGAATACCGGGACCGAGTGCGCAATGCGTTCCAATCCACTTACCAGTTCCCTCTGCAGCCTCCCAAGAAGCCCGAGACCGGCGATGCGCACAAGCGGCGTCGCTCCAAGGGCTACTGTCGCTCCCACGTGCTGCAGACCAACAAGAAGTTCTTCCACGCGCAGGATACGACTCCGAGCCATTTTGCAGCGCCGGTCAACATGAAGGACAGCATCCTGCCCAAGACCAACACGGCGTACGTCAACTTCCACCAGATGTGTCCGCGCAAGGACGAATACCTCTTTGGCGATCACGCTGCCAGTCGCCCCCGCACGGGCAACGAGCGCTCGAGCATCACGGGCGTGGCCAAGGACCATTTCGCTCTGGGCCCGGGTCAGTACGACATCGCCAGCATTCGGCCAAAGACCACGACTAGCGTAAAGTTCAGCCCCTCGGATCGGTTCCACGAGCAGTACTCGGCCGATATCCCCGGCCCAGGCGAGTACATCACCAACGAAGTGCTCACTACTCCACGTCCAGCCTCGGCCGTGTTCTCGCAGATGCCACGACAAACAGACATGGCGCTGGTCGTGTCCCCGACCGCGAATGTGGTCTCAAGCTATTACTACGTGCCCGTGAGCGTCTTTCCCGAGCCGAACGCCCCGGAGAATGACCATGCGAACTGGGCTCGCTCGCCTAGACTCAGTGGTCGACGCACGCTTCGTGCGAGCGCCAAGTTGCAAGCAGCGATGGTGGAAGTGGATCACTTGGCCAAGAACAAGTTGGACATCGAGCTTCAGAGTGCGGCACTGCGAGCACGCAAAGCTGCTGCGAACGCGAGCAAAGATGACAGCGAAGAAGAGAAGCAGAACAATGATGGAGACGCAGTCGTGGTCTCGCCTGTTCGACGGGGCTCGCTTTACATTCGACGGTCCGTCGCTCCAGCGACACTGACAGAGGAGGAGACTGCTGCATTGCACAGTGTAGCGAAGGCGGCAGCCTATGGATCCCTCAACATCGCGCAACCAAGTCGAGGCGCAGAGGAATCTCTTGTGGCCGCAAAAACTCCGGAGCAACTGCTGGATGCACAGTACACCTGGCTTACGCTAATTCACGTCACTGGATTTCATACTCGGCTTCTCAAGCAGTTCCAATTCGCAGTGGTGATGCGTCGGCTGCTTCGCGTGCAGCAGTACCGGACCAAGCTCGTGATCTTCACCGAGTGGAAACGGCTCAACATCGCACGCAGTCGACAGCACGCCAATGAGCTCGTGGTGAAGAACGCGTTCCGGTACCGGTTGCATCTACGCATTCAGCAGAAAATTACACATGTGCGCATTCTGCGCAGCTTCCTCGGTGGCCTGTCGATCGACGTGCAGTTTGCGATCGCCATGAAGAAGATCAAGCGCAAGATCACGCTCATTCAGCGCTGGTGGCGACACGTTCAGCTCATGGTCAAGGCTCGCGAAGAAGCGCTGTTTTACAAATGGATCAGCGTTGAGAGCCGTCTGAGGCTGGAGTACGTCAGTCAAATGCCTCATGTGCACCGCATTTTCCAGCCTCCAGCAGCTGGTAGCTCCTCGACTCAAACCAACAATCAGTCGAGCAGTAGCCATGGCAGCGACTTGCAGTTGCACAGGCTGCTGAATCTCCCTGAGCAGGGCAAATGGTTCACAGCACGGTTCGTACTCTCATCGGACGGTTGTCTGCGTGGGTTCGCACAAGGCAGCTCAAAAGAGCTGCTGGTGGAGGTGAAGAACTTCCGCTGTCATTGTCATGTGGATGTGGGATCCTCACAAGAAGCCGCGTACGATGACGACCCGTCGGATGACATGAGTGACAGCGCGAGCAGTGCGCAGTGGAAGCCGTTCCTCATGGTCTTCCGCCAGGGAGCGTTGCGTTTCGTTCTACTGAGCTCATTGAGTCACCTTCCTGTGGAGCTCTTCTCGTGGAAGGACAAACTGGAGCGCTTCATGATGGGCTCTGGTGGTGGCATGAATAACGTTAGCGGGAATTCCTTGCTACAATCCAGTCAGAACTCGCTGTCTTCGACAACGTCAGGCGGCGAGTTCAGTTCGAGCGTTGGTGAACTTGTCGAAGTGTCCATGTCGAGCGGCATCCTTTCGTCAGCCGATCGCCGCAGCAGTTTTGCGATCTCGAGTGCTGCTGGCGTGCATCACGGGCTCACAAATGTCACTCCAACCCTCAGCCCAAGCTCCTCTCTACGCTCAGCTGGTACGCTCGGCAGGCTTCAGGTCCGCATGCAGAGCATCCGGCAGCGTGGTCGCGGCCCGGTAAACGTGACTGAGGGTGAACTCGCGTACTACGTTGTCGATCTGCTCAAGGACATGCCCAAAGTGCCCTCATCTGTGATCTGGCAAACGATCCGGGACAAACTGCGCGACAAACGACGTTCGTTTCGTGCAGAGATCTACCGTTACAAGCTGGAGATGTTCCACTACCATCAGCACCAAGAGCAGGTCAAAGACATCCAAGTGCTCGACAAGTTCAAAGAGTTCTTCGTACGTGCGGTGCTGGCTGCGATTGGGAAATTTATTGGATACTAACAATATGCTGAGCATGCGCAGACATTGGAACGACCACGAAGGCCCCACTTTCGCAGCTTGATCTCCACACGCAAGATGGAGGTCATCATCCGCCAGGTGAGTCATCTTTTTCATCCTGTTCCTAGACAAGAAATGTCGAACGCTCACGATCGCTGCTTCTGCTGGGGAACAGACCGTTGAGCAGGTCAAGATGGCGTACCCGTCCAACCCCAAGTATCTACTGGACGCACCCAAGAGCTCATAACAAATGTGCTTGATTGATCCATCTCCATTCGATGGCGATACTTTAAAAACGCAACAAAATACGATCTGCCTCTCTCTGTCAGACCAGCATGCCGATGGGCCTCGCCTTGGCCTTGGCCTTCATCTCTGTTACTTCGGGCCACTCGATGGCCACGACCTTGGGCTCCGCCTTGACGGAGATGTGAACAAGTTCTACAGCAAGAGGGCGTGAATTTCTCAGCGCCAAGCAAAGCGATCTGGCTACAGAAGTAGACGACATACCTGTCTCAAGTGGTGTAATCGGCACTTCGGGCATCGCAGCTGCGAGCGCCTTGGCTTGAGCTTCTGCCTCCATGCGCTCGATCTCTGCCAGCTCATTGAGCACTTCGTCTTCATCCATGTTTGTCAGACTGCTGCCGATCATCCGACTGATCTCCTGTTGTACGAACAGTTCAATATTATTAGCGCCCAGCCACGGCATAAACATGGAAATTCAACAAGGCGTCGTACATTTGCAGTCGCCTGTGCTTCCTCCGTCTCCATCATGAGCTCCTCCACAGCCTCGACAGTCATTTCCTGAGCGATTCAAGACCGTCAGCCTCTCCAGTCTTCAACTGTGAAAGATCCGAGACAACTGAGAACGCACCTTATGAATGCTGTCGAGCACCGAGTTGCCGGCCTTGAGCCCTTCAAAGACCTTGAGCTGCTGTTCTTCCCATTCCACAGCGTCCAGGAGTGACAGAACCTGTAGCAATTGCGCATCGGCCTGCTGCATCTGCTGCTCCTTGAATTTTTTCAGTTGGAGCGCCAACTTGGCACGATCCTACACCATACCAATCCAACGACCATCAATACCAGACCGATCCACCAGCCATTCGCTGATCTAGAGCGCAGCATACCCGCTTGTCTGCCTGTAGCAGCCGCTTGGCGCTGTCGTGGAGCTGCTGGGCCTCGAGGTCGAGCCGCTTCTGGTACTTGCGAAGTCGGTCGCGGGCGTTCTTGAGCTCCAGCACGGCCTTGTCCTTGGACGTGACCTGGCCGCTTCTGGCGCCGCTGCGTGCTGTGCGTGTCCGGCCATTGCTGTTGACGGGACTGGAACCACGGGACGAGCTCTTGCCGTGCGCCTTGGAGCTGCTGCCGCCCATGATTGCGATTGTTCTCTATTGACAACCGAAGGCACGAAGGACGAGCCCAAGCTATATACAGTTCCCGTGAGAAGTTCTAGCCCACCTGTTTGTGTCTAACTGCGCGCTTCTATTGGTTTAAATTCATGCAACTACACTTGAGGTTGGCTGTGATTGGCTGAAAACACGGATTATGCCCTTTATTCGCTCCTATACAGCAGCATGATGATCACGGTTCAGATGACGCACATGGTTATTCCACGCAGCCGTCAGCACACGGGATTACGCCCCAAATCCAGTGGCCTGGGGCGCGAGATGGAGTAAACTTACAGGCGACTGGACGGCGCGCAGGCCTTGGGCGGCGGCCGCATAGCGCGGGCCACCTTGGAGCTCGTGGGTCGGTCCAGTACGCTCGACACAAACTCGCCCACGTCGATGACCTTGGCCAGGTCCACGCCTGTCTGGATGCCCAGGCCATGCAACATGTAGAGCACGTCCTCGGTCGCGACGTTGCCGGACGCACCTTGCGCGTACGGACAGCCACCGAGACCGCTCACAGAACTGTCCACCACGGCGATGCCTTCCTGCAGTATCCACGAGCGCAGATAGTGAGTGTTACTAATGCACGGAAGGATATGGGAACAAGGCGTGGCCACCACGAAGGCACGCTTGGGATCGCCCATGCGGCAAGGCAGATGGCTTAATCACTTTTACATACCTGGAGCGCGATGAGGATGTTGGACAGTGCCTGGCCGTACGTGTCGTGGAAATGGACGGCGAGGCGGTCCACAGGCACCACCTTCTTGGTCGCACGCAGCATTGCCAGGGTCGAAGCTGGAGACACCATGCCATGGATGATCACAAAACGCAGCTTTGAAACACTCTCGAGCAGAGAATGCTTACCTGGATTGCCTACGCCGATCGTATCGCCGAGAGAGATCTCGTAGCAGCCCATGTCCAGCATCTGCTTGGCGACCATTGCGACGGTTTCTGGAGGCACGTCACCTTGATACGGGCACCCAAGCACGCACGAGACGTAGCTATGATACAGCACCGCACACGATACGACGAGATGGCGTGAGAGAAGCATTCGCCAGTAACAGAGCTGCTTGCGTACCCACGGACGCGGATGCCGAGCGCCAGCGCTTTGTCGCAGACTGGCCGGAAGCGTTCGAGGCTCTCCTCGATGGAACAATTAATATTCTTTCGGCTAAAGGCTTCAGAAGCAGCGCCAAAGATCGCCACTTCTCGAGCTCCAGCAGCGACTGCAGCTTCAAAGCCCTACATATGCAGAATGGCTGATCAGTTCAAGAAGTCGACCCTACCAAGGAGGCAGCTCTACCTGGAGGTTGGGAGTGAGCACCGAATACCAAACGTCCTGCTTGCGCTGGATCCCCTTCAGCACCAGCGAGTTGTCCGCCATCTAATACAGGCATTAGAACAGTTAGAGCCTCATACACCCAAGCAATATCACCCTTGCGAGCTTCTTTCTCACCTGCGGAACCCACTTGGGCGAGACGAACGACGTGGCTTCGATGGCCGACAGCCCCGTCTCCGAGAGCATATTAATCAGCTTCACCTTATCTTTCGTCGACACAAAGTTCGGTTCATTCTGTTCACGCAGAGACAGCACCTCAGCAAGCCATTCCCTACATCAGCTTCTCACCACCAAAAATGGATACCTGAAGCCCGTCGCGCGGACCGACTTCTACGATCTTGACGTGCGTCGGGTACGCCACGTCCGCCCTGGCAGCTGCTCCAGCGCCCACACTACTGTACATGCGCTGGGACCCTGCTGCTCGCATACCTCGAGAGGCCACGCGACTGGTAAGACGATGCATCATCCCTTCCTTCCACCTGCTTTGACGTCTACAGTCTTATCCTCCACCAGGTCAAATGGGGGAGGAAGTCCCATAAATAGCAACTGCTACCTGAACCCTAGCGGATCCACTTCCCCTTGGTCCGCCTGCCCTAGTCACTCTAAGTTCCTTTTTTTACAAGCTCGGAGCAGTGGATCCACTGCGGCTAGGGCTGCGAGGGTCCTTCATTTTGCCCAAAGGGTGTGTGTTGGTTGTCGGCCAGTCACCCGCGTTCACTTGGTGTTTGTATAGTATACAATCACGCAGTAGTGGAGCGCGAAACGGCAACGGACTGGGAGCTTTAGAAGCCCAGAAGAGTGAGGAAGCGATGGCGGCGAGCAGCTCTCTGGCTCTGCAGCTGCAGAAGCTACGCGAGGACGGCGCTGGCAGCAAGCAGAAGACCGACTCGTTCCTGTACGACTCACGCGAGGCCGCGCGCATCGACAACGAGACCGTGTACAACCTCGCCTGGAACGGCCTGCTCGAGCTGCAGCAAATTGACGCGGACCTCGAGTCGCGCCTGCAGCGTGTGCAGCCGCTGCTCTTCAACCGCTCGCGTATTAACTTCCACCGCGCGCATAACAATAAAGCGGAAGACCTGGAGCTCAATGACGCGCTCAAGACCGTGCTCGAAGCGCTCAGTGCGCATTTCCTCTCGGGCGCTGCGCACAAAGTGCTCGAGTTTCTCGTGCGCCGCTACGAGATCCACCGATACAATGTGGATGACGTCATGGCGCTGGTCATCAGCTACCACGAGTCCACGTGGTTTGCGCGCATGGTGCGCCTGCTGCACATCCACGACACACGCTGGGAGTTTCTGCTCCAGGTGAAGCAGCATGGCCAGCCATTGAACCGCGCCGCGCTCGTGCAGCGCGCGCTGGACGAATCGTCCGTTATTGAGTTCATCTACTCGGCAGCTACGCGCATTGGCGCGACCAATGCCAAGCTCATCTCGCTGTACACGCTCATCACGCTGCAGATGCTGGAGCGCACCAAGGTGAGCGAACAGACGCTGCGATGGGTCATCCCGCACCAGTTGACGGCGCTCAAGAACACCAAGTTCCCCGAGATGCAGTCGTCGGCCTACATGATCATCACGAAGCTGGTCTCGAAGGCTATCCTGGCCGACCAGGTGCTCGTCACGCTCATGCGCCACCTGCTCAAGCACGCGCAGCCGGGCATGCACATGAATGCGCTGCTCTGCATGATCTTCATGGCGCAGTCCCAGCCCAGCTTCTTCATGACCAAGAGCGTCGCCAAGCACCTCGTGGAGATGGACAACATTGTGGACCTGCTGGCCGACGCTTCGCTCAACTACGACACCAGCAAGTTTGTGCACGTGCTATCATTCTTCCTCATGCAGCACATGGCCAAGCCTGACGATGAGTACTACCAGCTTCTCGCGGCCATGTTGGACCGACTCACGGCCGTGCACGAACTCTACGACGAGATTGTTCGTCAGTTGCTGCAGCACGCGAAGGAGAAGAAGTTCGACCAGGAGAACGAACGCGTGCAGGCCGTCTCGAGTCTGCTGACCATCTGCAGCAAGAAGCGCGCGACCGAGGTGGATGCTGTTCTCAGCGCCATCATGGGCGAGCGAAACAGCATGGGCAAGAATGCCCGTCGTATGAACCAGTTTATCGCCGAAACCTTTGGCAACGTGGCCAACTCGGCCCATTTCGTGCCCGCGATCACGGGCAAGAAGGGCGTCAAGACCTCGCTTGCCGTGGCTCTGGACAGTGCCGTCGATATGACGCGTATGCAGGCGATCCGAAACCTGAGCAAGAAGCACCTGGCTGCGCGTGAAGCCGGCCTTGAGAATGTGATCTCGAGTGGCGACGTTTTGCTGCGTCGTCTGCAGGACGACAACGCCTATGTTGTCAAGACGCTTGTTTCGAGCTCGCTGACCGGTCTGATGCTGGAGCTTTGCTCCAAGAAGAAGTGCTTTGAAGCCGTCACGCAGGTTGTGCACCGCTGGTCCATCACGAGCCGTTCTGATGTGGTCGAGGACGTAATGAACTTTGTGACCAAGGACTTCCGTGGTGTGATCGCTGGTGAAAAGCTGCTCCTTTTGATTCTCACGCTCATCCCTGATGTGGCCATCGCGTCGAAGAAGAAGCGACCGGCTGCGCGTATCGATGCTATCTGGAACTGGCTGGCATCGGTGGACCACCCTCTGTGCGCTGGCATGGTTCCTGTTGAGGTGCTGGCGGACGAATCCACGGACAAGGAAGAAGAAGCAGACGAAGAAGATGACAAGGAAGCCGCGAAGAAGGTAACGGCTAAGAAGAACATCCCTGATACGAAAACGGTACAGGATATCGTGGATGTTTTCGGTGCCGCTCTCGCGAAGAACGTGCAGAGCTTGCTTCCTGGCTGCCTGCGCTGGTCGGAGGCCAGCGAAATCAATGCGACGCCTCTGACGTCGCTGCTTATCCACGTTCTGGAAGCGGCTCGCAAGGTTGTCTCAAAGAAGAGCTCGAATGAGCAGCGTGCGGCATTTGAGCAGTCGTTCCGATTTATTCTCAAGAAGGAATTCAGCTCTGTCTGCGAATTGGCATCCATTACGGAAAAGCATGTTGGTTGGGCTGCGAACGTTGCCAACCTGCTGTGTGAAGCTGCGAAGGAGGTCTTCAAGGTGTCGCGCGAAGATTTTGATTCGTGTGTGTCGACCCTGCTGCAGTCGCCTACGCAGATCTTCCTTCACGTTCACGGACCTCTTCTTCAGTTATTCCAGGGGACGTTGGAGCAAGAGCTGTTGCCTACGCTGGCGCGATTGGTGACGTCGCCTAAGGAAGATGCCCTTCTTACGCTGTCGAAGTGCCGCGCTCTTGACATCATTAGTGCCGTTCTAGAAGGACTCGAAGACTCGACTGATGAAGCCGAGCTGAAGCAGGTGACTCATGTCATCCCGGCCGTTCTCGTCGCCCTTGCGGATTCGCTTCAAACGGTTCGCCAGTCGGCTGTTGCATGCCTGGAACGATGGGTACTGTCGAGCGATGACCAAGCACGTGCTGCTTCGGACCTGAAGACGCTCCAGAACGCGTGTGCGTACTTCGTGAAGGCCAAGCAGGATATTCTGATGGATAACCAGGCCATCAAGGTTCTGTGCGGCACGTACACCATGTCTTCGACGAAGAAGGAATCGACTGCCTTTTACCAGCTGCTGTTGACGTTCATCGCGTCGGGAAGCAAGGACGAAATCGTTACTGCCGTGCAACTGCTGAAGCTTTTGGCACATGTGAAGGAAGCCTCGTTCTGGCTGCACTCGGTTGACTACTTCCAGCAGACGTTGGCTAGTCTTCTGCAATTGAAGAAGAGTAATCAGGAAACCGAAGCGATGAAGCAGCTCTTGTGCATTTTGATCGAGCACTACTTGAAGGCTGAAGTTACCGGCAAGCAACAACACGCGCCCAAGCCGTTTTCGGATGCGCTTCTGTCGGTTTTGGAAGCTAAGAAGTCGAGTGTTTCTGAATTCCAGGAGCTGCAAGCGGCAGCTCTGTCGCAGCTGACTCCCGCGTTCTACACCTTGCTTAACGACGTGTCGCAGCACGTGTTGGTTGGACGCCTCATTGATTTGCTGATGTCGGCTGATCAAGTTGTGGTGTCTGCGACTGTGCAGTGCTTCCACCACCTGCCCTTGAACTACGCGATTGTGATTCGTCTGCTTGAAGAAGACTTGGCGTTGCACAAGAAGAAGTCAACGGATTTCCAGCGTCTGAGTTGCATCTTGGAAATTGTGGCTGTGAAGGTCGAAGTGTCTGGTGAAAGTGCGATCTCTGCCAATCAATTGCTCAAGACCCTGGGTGATGTGTTGGCTCTCTTCTGTGAACCTTCCAACGCCAATAGTGTGTCTGAATACTTGCTTCAGATTTTGTTTGGCTGCCTGCGTCGCGTTTGTGAAGTGACGGGATCAATTGGCGGCGAAAAATCTTCGGCGGCCGTTGTTTCTGTGCCTGGCAAGTCGCTAAAGAATGGAGTGAAGAATGTGACCGCCGAGCCTGAGTTGCTTGTAAAGAACACGCTGACGTGCCTCGGTCGCACGGCGTCTCCGACTACGCGTAACGAGGCACTTCTCTTTGTCAGCTCCCTTGTGGACTTGTACCCTGCCAGTGTGCTTAAGTCACTTGACAAGATCTTGAGCTTTCTTGGAACTGGATCGATCCAGCAGGAAGATGACTACTCGTTCCACGTGCTCGACACCATTGTCAAGTCTGTCGTTCCCCATATCCTGGAAGGCAAGGAATCTGGTTTGATCACAGCACAACAGTTTATCGGATTGTTTGTCCAAGCGTACAGCCAAATCCCTGCGAGTCGCCGCGAACTTCTTTTCGGTGTGCTTCTTCGTGCTTTGGGCCATGAGCTGCTTCCTTACTGCGCGGTGTCGCTTATCCAGCGTGGTGTGATTGATAGCGACAAGCTTGACGAGCTGACTTCGTTTGCGCACTCTCTGTGCTTTACTTTTGATGGCTCATTTCAAGTGTCGAGCCTTGTCAGCGTTCTTCGCATTGCTCGCGATCTGTTCCCAGAAGTCCAGGATGATTCGGACACCGACACTGATGATGTGGACGATGACGATGAAGAGGATGATGCGGAAGAAGCCTACGAGCCATTTGTGTTTGATTCTGAAATGCTAAAGTCGAAGGCGCTTGCCCGCCGTCTGAATACTGCACTGTTGACCTTTGTTCGCTCGCACCTTCAGGCGCGTGAGCTGCACCACAAGATTCTTCAGGAGCAACAAAGCGCGAACACCGATGACGACGAGGACGAAGAAATGGACAGCGAAGCGCTCCAGCGCAAGTACTTAGAGCTCGCTCAGGTGGTGCTTCTGTACTTCCGCCGCGTGGCCCGCGAGCAGTCTCTGCACGAAGACGATGCTACTGGATTTTGGAACACTTTGTCCAACGAAACCATCGAAATTCTAGGCGCTCTGCAGCAACTGCTGTCGACGCCTGGCTTCGTTGCTGTTATTAGTGAGCTTGTCCACCACGATAACAGCCTTGTGCGTAAGAAGGCCATGCAGCTCTTCAACGAACGTCTGCAACAGGACCGTGCATCACTGACATCGGGAGAAGAGCTTCTGTTTGTTGACATGCTTGACGAACTGGATGTCATTTTGCAAAACGCCGATGGCAACGAGAACACTGTGAACATTCAAACGGCTTTGCTGTCTGTTGATATCCTGGCTCGCAACTTTGCCAGTGAGCACTCGAAGCGATTCCAGAAGGGCTTGGCGACGATTGTGAAGTACGTTGACATTGATGTGTCGACGGCCTCGCCTACCAGCCTTCACTTGCTGGGTTGCGCCATGGTCTGCCTGTCCAGCATTTGCCGTGCTGTTGGCCCTGTGGTGTTCCCATTCTTGCCGAAGTTCTTTCCTCGACTGCTTTCTGGAATCGAGTTCTGTACCAGTAAGAAGAACAAGAGCAAGAAGAATGAGGATGCCGATGAGATCGCTGGTATGGGTAGCATGAAGACTGTGCTGCAGTGTCTGCTGTCCTCGCTGGAAGTGTTCACTGCCAAGATTTCTCAGTTCCTGGCGCCATACCTGTCGAAAATCCTGCAGGTGTTGCTTCTGCCGTCTCTGCTGTCCACCAGCACGTCGAACCAGCAGATTCTGCTCTCGATTGATAGCAGTCTGATGAACCTTTGCAACCTTGTGGAGCTGCGTCACCTGCTGCCTAACGTTGTTGGTGCCTACGACTTCGTGCTAGACCAAGGTGATGTCAGTACTGAAAAGCTCTTCTCGGTGGTGTCGACGATCGTGAGTTCGCTGAATCCGGCCTCTCTGCGTCTGCACCTGACGCAATTGGCTCGCTTCTACGTCCTGGCGTTGGACATGCGCCGTGTGCACGCCCATCAGCTCAAGGACCTTGATGCTGTCGAAGATGACATGCTCGACGGTCTCGTGCAGTTCATTCTTAAGCTGAGTGAGAAGCAGTTGAAGCCGCTTTTCCTCAAGATCTGCGAGTGGTCGCAGATGAAACTCCCGGCTTCGCACGCTGCTGCTACTGGCGCTATGGCTCGCCGCGTTGTGTTCTTTAAGCTGCTGATCAAGCTGTCGGAGAACCTGCGCGGTATTTTTGTGCCGTACTACGCCCACGTGCTGGAAAACCTCACGCAGGCTTTGGTTGAGAGTCGCGAAGTGCTGGCGCATAAGTCCAAGAGCAACGCCCACGACGATGACGAAACCGAATCAGACGATGACGATTTCTTCACGCGCGAGGACGAACCGGCGACCAAGAAGAAGAAATTGGTCAACGGCAAGGCTACACAGACCGCTGCTGCTGCGGACTCGGTGCCTCGTGAGACCCACTTCCTGGTGCTGCGCACGGCCGTTGCGGCTCTGAACGGCTGCTTCGTGCATGACAGCGAGGGCTTCATGGAGAAGGAACGATTCGATCTGGTCATGTCGCCGCTTGTTGATGTGGCCGACATCCTCAAGGCCGAGACCAACTCGGAAGCCAAGACGTTCGTGTTTGAAGAAGTTGTGTCCTGCCTGGCCAACCTGGCCTGGGCTGCCAAGAGCGATCTGCTGTGGAAGCCGCTGCACTACGCCGTGCTCATGAAGTCGCGTAGCGAAGTGGCTTCGGTCCGTCTGGCCACGCTCAAGACCATCGAAAAGTGCTACCAGGTCATCGGCGACGAGTTCCTGGCCATGCTGCCCGAGAGCATCCCGTTCCTGGCTGAGCTCATGGAAGACAACGACAGCGAGGTCGAACGCACGTGCCACCTGGTGATCAAGCAGATCGAAGAGATCTCGGGTGAGTCGCTGGATCAGTACCTCACGTCGTAGACCAGCAAACTCCACGCCTTCAGCACATGAACACCATAGAGACAACACCCCCAGGATATTAGTACAGTGTAGTTAATTCTCCCCCATACTTTATATACATTTCCATAAACAAAAAACAAATCTTCCTCGCAAATTCAATTTCAAACTCATTTTGCTGGCGTCATGCAATTGGTTGACTGATTTAGTGTGCACCACATGCTCTTTCACATAATTAAGCTCGCCACCTCACTTATTTCCGGGATTGCACACAACGGACCACCATGGCGGCTCCCCGCGCGCGCCGCGTGACGTACGATGAAGGCGAGAGCCCCGCGGAGGCCACGCGCAGCGGTGGCTGGCTCAAAGCCATCGCTCTGGCAGCTGCGGCGGCTCTGGCCACAGCCTACTACGTCTCTCCGTCGCCACAGCCGTCGCTGGGGCCGCTGCGCGAAGGCCACACGGCGGCACTGGGCTACGGCCCCATTGACGTGGTGTACACGTGGGTGAACGGCACGGACCCGCGGTGGAAGACCGAGAAGGAGTACTGGCACAAGCACTGGATCGCGTCGCTCACGGGCCAGCCACTGCCCGTGGCGCCCGAGGACACGAAGAAGGTCAAAGGCAGTGACACGAGCAACAACGACAACCGCTTCCGCGACAACGAGGAGCTCCGGTACTCGCTGCGGTCGCTGGAGAAGTACGCGCCGTGGATCCGCCACGTGTACATAGTGACGGACGGCCAGGTGCCCTCGTGGCTCAACCTCGAGTGCCCCAAGATCCAGATCATCAAGCACGCCGACATCTTCGAGTACAAGGAGCATCTCCCGGTCTTCAGCTCGCCGGCCATCGAGTGGAACCTGGACAACATCCCGGGCCTGTCGGACTACTTCCTGTACTTCAACGACGACGTGTTCCTGGGCTCGCACGTGCATCCGGAGGACCTTATGAGCCCCATGGGCGTGCAGAAGACCTATCTGGCCTGGGAGATCCCGCAGTGTGACACGCACTGTATGGATACGTTCCTCCAGAACGGGAGATGCGACAAAGCCTGCAACGTCTCGGCCTGTGACTACGACATGGGCGACTGCGGCTGCGACGTCGACCCGTTCGACGGCAGCGTGACGTGCGATCCGATCAAGGTCCAGGCCATCGAAGAGGCTGCAGCCAAGCCGGTCAAGATCGCGCACCACATGTGCGCCAAGGGCTGCAACTACAAATGGCTCAATGACGGCGGCTGCGATCCAGCGTGTAATAACACGGCGTGCGGCTTTGATTCAGGCGATTGCGAGGGCACCAGCCTCTGGGTGGATCTGCACACAACCGATCTGAGCACCAACCATACGCTCGTGCAAGTGCCGCTGAACGAGAGCGCGACGTACTTGAACCTCACGGACGTGTTTGGTGTCAATGGAAGCATCACAGCGGCGCTGCACGATAACGGAGACCTGATTCGCCATGCCACCATGTTTGAGACCGAAATGCTTGTGATGCTGGTGTTTGGCCGCGATACTGAAGGCCAGCCGCACACGAGTAGTGCATCGCTGACGATCCAAGGAAAGGATCTAAATGGAACCAAGATCAACTACGAGTTCTCGGTGACCCGAGGAAGCACTGCGATGCTGAGCGATAACGACGGGGAAGGCGGCGTTGCTTCCTACGTGAACTCGTCTATTCGACCTCAGTACGTCCGCCTTCCATTTGGATTCCGACAGGCTGTCTTTGAGACCCACAATGGTAAAGTTCGAGCAGAAGAAGTATCCATGGAGAGCGAGCTGGAAGAGGCTCCCAAGAGTGATGATGACAAGGAAGAAGTGGTGGATGATTTGGACGCGATTGCAAACGACGATCCTTTTGTGACGGTGTTTCTTCCGTTCAATCTGACTGGAAAGCACTGGAGAGAATCCGATGAGTTGACGTTGGGATATGATCTCTCGCTCCGTCTGCACGATCAAGAGGATGATTTCGTTTGGAGCGACTTTCAGATTTGCCACGTGCGTATTCCAGTTCTACCTGTGGTCGAGGTCGAAGATGAACAGACAAACGATGATGCCACGGAGCAAAGCGGAGAGTCGAGCGCTAGTGATGACGTCTCTGTGGGAGATGTCGAGGCAGGTAGCGCGGCAGATGCCGCTGAAGCTGGCATTTCTGTATCGTTTGACGATTTTACCGAGCAAGAAGGTGAAGCATTTGAAAACGAGACTGAAGAGCTAGAGGAGCTGGACAATGGACTCCAATGGTGTAAGTTCCAGGCGAATCGTGGTATCGTTGTCAAGCTCCGAGTGCCTACTCACTATGCTCGTGCTCATGGATTGGTGAGCCACATTCCTTCGGATCATGAAGATAGTCCGGCTGCTCACGAAGAGGGGAGCAAGGATGGAGCCTCTGCGACTATTCCGCCAAAGACGCCCGAAGAAAAGGCCCGAGATAATTCTTTCGTCAGTTATCCTCCTCAGCTGACGGACGGAGAGGTGTGCTTCTATGATGCTGATGCTGACGAACCCAAGCGCTACTGCTTCGACCTTGCGATGGGTCACTTTCACGCTCATCGTGAGTTGGTACAAGTAAAGCCGGTAGTTGTTGAGGAGATTTCTGTCTACGAACCGTACTCGGGCGAAAACGAGGCGCTCCTGGAGCTTGACGATAGTTGTGTGGACACAACTGAACGCTTCGTTGGCTTGGAAGAGCCCGTTTGCGCAGACCATGAAGTTCCAGTGTTCTCGCCATCCGACGATGAAGCTGCATCTGATGCTGAAGAAGCTGAGCCGGAGGTGGATGAAAACACCCGCGAAGGCAAACGACTGGCATGTGAAGCCAAGCGACGTCGACAGCAGGAGAAGAAAGAACGCGAGGATCTCGAGGCCAAGAGTGGAGGCAATGGAACGTTTGCTGCCAAAGCCAGCGCTTGGGTTTCGAACGCTATCTATAAGGCGAAGCAAGTGTTGGGCATTGATACTCTGGAACCAACGGATGAAGTGCTTGATGACGAAGACTACGGCGATGTGTGTGACGAAACAGACGTGCCCGTGATTTCGGACCGCGATGCAAACGCGTTGCTCTCGAAGGACACGTTCGGTGACTCTTTGCGCTTTGTGAACAAGCTTTACAACCGTGCATTCGGCAAGGTCACCACGCATGAACGACGTCGCGTTCCGTCCCACATGCCGTTTATGCTGCAAAAGAAGATCATTCGCGAGATGAAAGAGCGCTGGCCGGCTGAGTTCAAGGCCACGTCAGCTCATCGATTCCGCCATCCGGAAGACATGCAATTTAGCTTTTCGTACTTCCACTACCTCATGAACCGGCACAAGGTGCATCCGCCTACGCTCGAGTTTATCTGGCGTGAGTACTTGGACAGCAACCGCAATGGCATCCTCGACGAAAACGAGGTGTTGACGGTCGCCAGTCTAGCGCATGGCGATTACCCTCCTGACTCCTTTGTGGACGAAGTGCGCGAGTGTCTGCAGCCTCCGAAGCAGGACAAGGTGCGCGAGCTATCGACTGCCACGGGCACTGTGCGCGTTACGGAAACGCTGACGCCGTACATCCAGCTCGAGAATCTGCAAGCCTGCCCCGACATTGTGGAGAAACTGGTGCAAAACGTCCGCCAGGAGAAGCTTCACGAGCTTATGCCAGAGACCGAAGTGACGTTCCACATGCTTAGCGACAACTACCGCTTTGCCTGGAACCAAATGCTGGGCACGCGTGCACGCCGCACCAAGTTTGTCTGCATTAACGATGATATGAAGTATCCGTCCAAGCGCGTCAGTCAGATTCTGCACGAGCTCTTCCTTTCGATCTGGCCTAAGAAGTCGCAATTCGAGCTCCCGTTCCACCTCAAGAACCGCTTTTCCCATATTGATGAGTATGCTGAAGCTCGATCACGCCGCCACATGTACGCCGCTGGCGCTGGCGTGGTGGTTTTGATTCTGATGCTGATCTTCCGCAAGGATCTGAAGGCCCTTTTCGGCTTCCAAGAAATTGCTCGCTCTCGTGCTCAGTCGGCGTCGCAGTTGTCGGCCGAGTTTAAGCGGCGCCAGAGCGGTGCACTGGATGAAGAAGAATCAAATGAGCCAAAGAAGGAAGACTGAGGAGAAACAAAGCAAACGATGAAGCAAGAGAAAGAAAAAAAGAGTTGCTGTGTGTCATCAAATCTCATGTGTTTAAAAGAAGAGCGACAAATAATATAGAAAGAGCCCACAGACATGACGAGACAGGATGAATGTGTGCGCTTGGGGTACTGATTGGCTCTGGAAGACGCTTGCATGAATGGATGGACGAATGGGTTGAGAAATCCCAGGGTGGCTCTTGGCTTGGCATCGATTTTAACGAGCAACTTGAGGTATTTTTTGAGTGATTTTCTTCCATCCAGTCGAACATGCTTCGAGAATCTTCTCTTGCCAGGGATCTTGATTGCTTTGGGGCCTCTTCATGGTCGAGCACATGCACAAAAATAAAATTAAAAGAGAGTCGACTGGATTCCCTTGTTGCTTCTGCCTGCTTGGCTAGTCGGTCGGGAATTCAGCGCACTTGGATGATACAGGAGAGGATCTAGAACACATCAGGGTTCTGCATGTGGCTTCCGTGGGAACTGGAGCTGGTGCTGGCCTGCAGATGAACCCGCAGCGCGTAGTTGGTCTGCTCCAGCCGTTTGATATGATCAGCGGCCTGCGTGGCCAGGTTCTTCAGCACGCCGTTCTCCTGCATGCAGTCTTCCTTCTGCTGGTTCTGGATCGTGATTGCGCGCTTAAGCAGCTTGTTCTCGCTGTTTAGTCGCTCTGATTCCTTCTCCTGGATCTGGAATCGCTGGTGGAGAGCCATTACCTGCAGAGGCCTAACGGTCAGATCCCAGGCCTTCTCCCATCGAGCAATACACAGAGCGTACCTCCTGACGCAGCTGCTGGAACTCCACGTCTTTCTTCATGATGTACTGCTCGTACTCGGCCTTTATCCGCGCCATCTCGGCCTGCTTGACCTGCTCAAAGTAGTCCACCTGCCGTTGGGTGTACTTGGGCAGGTCGGCGGCCGGGACGCCAGTCGCTCCTTCTTCCGTGTTGTTTCCGCTTGCGTCGAGACCCCGGAACCGCTTCTTGCGGGCCAGATCGTAGCTGTCGGCGCTAATCATACCGCGACCGCGCTTCTTCAGGCCATCGGAAAAGGACGCTGGATTGATCGGATCATAACAGACGCATCAGACACGATACAGAGACACATTCGACATGATTAGGTTCCCCTGTTCATGCACTTTCGATGTAGCTGGGTTCTATACGCTCGGACGCACCTGGGGACGCAGCAATGGACGCCATAGCTTCTACTGGCTTGAGAGATTTTTTGGGAATGCGACAAAGCGGAAACTGCGGAAACAAAAAAAAAAAGAGGGAGCAGGGGGGAGAGTCCGCCCTCTCTTAATAGTGGCCCGTCCCCACTAAGTTCGGAAAATAACCACATGGCGTCCTAGAACCAACAACCGGACACAACGCAAGGGTCCTATATTAACTATTTAGGGATCCGTAGGCATTGCTTCATTTAGGACTGAAAGGAGCTCTTGGGCATCGACCATCTGATTCGCGACGTCCAATGGCGAGAGGCCGTTTTTGTCCTTGGTCTGCGCCAACGAGACGCCTCCGTACTGCAGCAGCAGCCGCACGCATTCCAGTCGTCGCCATTCGACTGCGCAATGCAGCGGCGAGCGGCGGATTGAGCAGATCGCAGGGTCGCCCTTGGCTTGCAGCAGCGCACGCAGCACATCATCATGGCCATTGGCCGCCGCGTAGTAGATCGCAGTGCAATTATCGGCGTCCACGAGGTTCACATCTACGAGAGAGTGGTCCAGCATGGCCTGGATGAACGCGGCTTGGCCCTCGACCGCGGCGTAGTGGAATGGATGCCGTGCCATGACCTTGTCCACCTGGTCCGGACCGTTGTCCGGATGCAGCGACACGTGGTACTTGACCAGCAGCTCCAGCATGGCAATGGATCCGTGACCGGCCGCCTCGTGCCAGATCGTGACGCCCATGGCATCCACGACCTGCTTGTCGGCGCCATGGTCCATCAAATACGCTGCGATCGCCACGTGGCCGCCTGCTACTGCCTCATGCAACGGCGCGTGCTTAGTACGATTGCAGATGTTCATGTCCGCGCCGGCTTCGACCAGCAGCTTGACCATGGCTTCGTGTCCGTCCTGGCTGGCGATGTACACGGGCGTGACGCCCATCTCGTTCTGCTCGTTCACATTCGCTTGGCACTCGTGCAGGAAGTAGGCCGCGACGTCGAGGAAGTTGCCCTTGACGGCGTACATGAGCGGCGTCCGCCCTCGCGTCGTGTGGCAATCGACCAGGAATCCACTGGCCACCAGCAATCGACAAGCGTCCAAGTGGCCGCACATGGCTGCCTCATGAAGAGGAGTCTTGGCGTACTTCTTGCGTCCGCCGCTGAGGTGTATCTCGCCTGCGCCCAGACGCAGCAGCAGCGCGATCATGTCGCAATGACCTTCACTGGCGGCCAGATGCAGCGCCGTGGAGCCCATGTGGTCCTGCGTGCGCTGCAGGAACTGCACGCGGTCGCTCTCAGTGGCGCACTCGCTGGTGCTTTCCAACAGCTGCTCCAGGTCACTGCAGGCTCCGGTCTTGGCCAAGCGCAGCAGCAGCGCTCCGTTGTCCGCATCCTTCGGCTGGTCCTTCCATTTGGATCGACGTCGACCCATTTGGCTCTCTTGGTTTGTGGAAAGGTTACGCCCATAAACACTGGTTACGTTTTTTTAATGTGTCTTTATTGGGGTTACGTTTACAGCAGCTTGACCTTGCCGCTGTGCGGACGGCGCTCTGGCCTCCTTCGTCAGCTCTCTTTCTCTCTTTTGCTCGAGATCTTCTTTTCCTGGATGTTGCAGCGCAGTTGCTTCGATGGTGCTTACTTGGGACCTTGTCTGCTTCTTGATCTGTTTCGGCGCAGTCCAAGGTCCCGGGTAAGCAATGATGGCGGCAGCATGCGCCAGGTATGACTAAGGCTGTGCGTATACCCAACGAATCCATGCATGACACTGACGAAGATAACCACACGCAGACCACTTCCATTTTGTATTCAGAGTCACAAACTCGATCAACTGGGCGAACGCTGAAGCGCATCGTGCTTGTACCTCATCGTCGCTTAGAAGCTATGCACTTCGGCATCCCTGCCGAAGTGCATAGCCAGCCGCGATCCTGGATTTGCATGCAACTGTGTTGAGGTCATTTGGCAGTGGGTTGAACAACAAAAGCATGATGAGCAAGCCCATAAAAGAGAAGATGCAACGGCACACCGATAGACTCTGTAGAAGAGTTACAGTGGTCAGTCAGGGTTAAAGCCACGAACAGGTCGTTAATCTAGTTCGAGCGATACCGGCAACTGGGAGCCATATCGACAAGACATAAAGAAGTCTAAACAGATAGTAGAATCATGGAAATGCAATTAAGTTTGGTCAGTGCATCTCTTTCTTTTGCTTTTCTTCTTGAAGTTGCTTTGATTACACATCGTGATCTGGTTTCGTCCTCTCAATAAGTCAGTATCTGTTCCGCGTGTTTCTCCTTCAACACCATTAGAATTAGTAGCGCTTCGTTCGCGCTCGGCCGCTTTGTCGGATCATCCGTCATTAACAAATTTGCAAACGCCGTCTGATCTGGGTTATCATCCCATTTCACGTCACTGCTGCGAATCAACAGACCCAAATACCATAGATCCGCAGCAGTCGTACATTGATTGTCCCTTGGATATAAACAGCTCCGGAGGGTCTTCTCCCCAGACTCGACGCCGGTCTTCCAGAATCTCTTGCGGACTAGGCGCAGCAAAGCCAAAGTTCGTCACGAACCACGACTTCATCGTGGGGTTCTTCGCCTGAGGATGCTTCCAAATGCTGTACCAACGGATGCAGTTGTGGGTCCAACCAGCGTTATGCAGTGCCACCAGCATCTCCAGCACGTAAGCTAGAATATCAAAAAGCTCCAGTAGGTCTCTGGGCCGCACAGCATCTCCGCGAGGACTGAAAGCCACCAACTGGATCGATTTCTTCGTTTTCAAGAGTATTTCGACGTGAGGCACACGGTGAGAAACCAAGATTTTATGAACTTCTTCTAATCGTTTGGCTGCTGGTTGGAACAAATTTGTCTTGGAGTAATCTCGGACCACATACTTGGGCGTCATTATCAAAATCACGTCGTCTTCTCGTTTGAAACCAGTGTACTCTTCGAGCGCGCTGTGCAGACAGAGAACTGCTAGGCTCGTAAACAATTGTCCAATATTCAACATCGCTAGCATCAGTCCGAATTTACCAATCCACTCCGAAATGCGAAAGCTGATAATCGGAATGCTGGCCACTTCTCCTTTGAATTGTGAGCAAGGCACCAGCGCATACAGATCCACTTTACGTGGAGAAGCCACAAAGCCGAAAAGATAAGGCACTTGATCTCCAAAGACCCACATCATCTGTTTGCACAGCCGTTGGCGCGCCATTTCCATGTCCTCGTTACACGCCACTTCTTCTCCGCGCAAGACGTTCAACTCTCGCCGAGACAGCAAAAAGCTGGGCCACCGCAGCGAATCGGAGCTGGAATGGGTCCAATAACGCGATATTACGAATTTACCTTGGAAGACAAATTCCATCAAATTGCAGATCAACCAAATAGCAGACGCGTCGGTCGTGAGATCAAAAGTCACAGGACGCAAGATTCGCTCCATGACGCAGGACTTGAATTGTGTGCAGAGCGTAGCGTCGTTCGGTTTGAAAAGCTTATCCATGAGCTCTGAATCCCCAGAGTAATAGGTCCAAGTGGCGAGATCACTGGACTACACGTTGATCTTGCTAGGAAGCTCTTGTTGCACAAAGCGCGTCAGCTCGTACACGTTTGGCAACGGCCTATCAAATGGTTTCTAGAACTCATCTATCAACTCTGACCAAGTGGAGGAAGATATTGGGACCACGACGGCAAGAGGTTCGGATTCTTCTTCCTCAATGTCGTATAATTGCACGAGATCTTGAGCCAGTAACGCTTCCTCTTTGTTCCTCAACGTCTCCACACTGCGAAAGACCCGGAGTTGACTCGCGTCTATTGAGGAAAGCAGTGTGGAACACTTGGCCTTGACGCGCTTCAACAAACCCTCGATCTTTTCTCTGGCTACCACAGGAATTGACGTCTCCGTAGTATTGGCGACTGCGAGGCTCTTGCTGTCGACCAGCCGGAACCAGACATGATTGATCTTCATGGCTCCTTGGGGAGAACCCGGAAAGTAATGGCATTATACTTTCGAAGTTTGCGAAGTTTACTTCATCTACATTCAGAACACATTCATGTAACATTTGCTACTGCGGCTCGCACTCAGTGAGGATTGTTGCGGATGCAAAGTAAAACGTAGATTATGATGGAGCAACTAAGTCCGAAGCACATACTCGTGCGCTGTTCGCATGGCATGAAGGAACCTATAGAAGAGCTGCGTAGCAAGATGAAATGGTCTCACTCGCCTTTGCCATATATTTTTGGCTATGCTGCGAAAGGAAGCTCCATTCGGCTTCTTTCCCTCTCATCCGATACCGGTGACAA
>JAADXR010000246.1:0-42640 GCA_023337935.1 Elongisporangium anandrum
ATAAATGAGCGAGGAAAACAAAATGCCGATGCAGAAAACCATGACGAGCGAGATCTCGCTGGTGAGCATCGCGTGCTTGGGCTTCTCAGCGCCCATGTAGTTGCCTATGCGCACGCTGCAAGCGACTGAGACAGCGAGAAACACCACGTACAGCAAGGAGGCGACGTTCGTGAGCACGGCGAGCGTACTAACAGAAACCACCGCATTGGGGAGCACACCGGCCATGACGGTCATGATCTCGTAGGCCCACCACTCCATGGCCATCATGAGCATTCCAGGGACTCCGAGCTTGAGAAACGTTGGCACGTAATTCCAGGCTTCGGCAAGGTTCCAGCCAGACCACCAATCGCGGTAGCTTGGCTTGCAGATAAAGAACGGCACCAGGACGAGCGACAGCATGATGTTGCCGAGCGTGAGCGCCAACGCGGCGCCGTGGAAGCCCATGGACGTGTGGTACGTGAGGTAGTAACAACCGAAGATACTGACGCAGTTGCCGGCGATCGTCGTGAAGATGAAGGGATGCACGATGTTCTGTGCCTGCATCACATTGCGCACCATCTCGTACGCGAACAGGAACGGCATGCCGAAGACGGTGTATCTGGAGAACTCGCCTGCATAGCGCGCGACTTCTTCATCTTGGCCCAGAAACAACAGGATACTCTCCGTGTACCAGTTGAGAAAGAACACAGGTAGAAGGCAAGCGCTGATGACTATGGCGCCTGCCTGAAAGTAGATGCCGATCTTCTTGTGCTCCTGCGCACCGAACGCCTGGGAGCAGAGCGTGTCAAGCGCCGAGGACAGCCCATAGCCGATCGAGAGCGCCGAGACGTTCATCCACTACATGTCAATGCACATTCATGAGTTAGCGCCACAGCCAACAGAGACCGAGGGAGATTACTCGTACCGTGTTAGAGAGTGCGGCTGCGTCCACGTATTGCTTGGTATCTGGCGAGTCGATGTGGCCGACCAGTATAATGCAGACGACGCCTGGGATGTACTCGAGCACGTACGTGATCACGATCGGGTAGACCAGCCGGATGAGCTCGACAGTCTCCTTGAACAACGTAGGCTCCGTCTCGACCTCATCCTCATCGCCCTTGGACGTAGTCGGTGCCATGGTTCGTTGTCGAGTGTCAATTGGCAAATGCTTGCGGTGGCACCAGTTAACGCAGACTGACTCGGATGTGACCAAAGGCAAAGTGAGTGCTGAGTGAGGACGAGTTTTGCCTTCTCGTCTTTGGATCTGTGTACTGTATAGAGCGCATGCATGACCGGACAAAGACAGGATGGGACGGCAAAAGGGCCAGCAAATCCTCATTCTGAACTTGGCTCAAAATCCGGCAAGTTCAACGGAGCCTGATACTGGTATAGAGCACGCTCTTGGCTTCAGAATAGAGAGAGCACTTGTATTGCCCTGAGCCAATGATGCTGATGCATTACGTTCCTGGGGAAGAGTAACGCAATACCGCGTTACATTATGTAACAAGGCTGCCGATATACGAGATGGGTCTGCCCCTCTGGTGTCGTACATCCGCAGAATTCGCAACGTAGAGTCTCTCTAGCGCAGACAAGATTGCCAGAATCTGCTCAGTTAGTTGTCTCACGATATGCTGCGGATTGGGAAAGCTGATCTGTTTGATAATTTGATCAACCCATTGCAGTGACGAGCGAAGACGGTCTGACAAGGCACAGGTGATTGGCTCAGGATATCATGTTGCGATACCCAGAGTATGGATGGAACAGCGGCCAAAGATCAGCCGATGAGCCATGGTAATAATGATGATGTGAAGCGGCAGCGTGTAGTCTTGTTCAACCTAGGTTTTGTTTCCAATCTACGGCAATATTCATGGCTGCGATAGCTCAGCATCGTTGCATCCATGCACAACCAACTTTGCTGGAGTTAAAGTCGTTTAATCTCCTGGCTTTGCGACGCAATCGTGTTGGGCTCCAGATGTCCGATGGTTAGTCTGCTCATCATTACGAAGAAATCCAATATTGCCATCATTATTGCCATCTCTCGGTTCATCGAATAGCCTCCAAAACGTTTAGGGAGCTAGTCATCATACTCAGGAATGTACGTGGAGCCAACATCACTTGGAACTGCTGGAAGTCTCGCTCAGCATTTATTTGCACTGGATCTGGGCCGTGATGCAGCAGCCATTCTAACACATGAAAATTTCCGCAACAAGCTAGTTTTCGGATATCGACAGCGCTGCATCCAGCTCCACAATGCATGGCCAGGTAGGTTGCAACCTCTACATGGTCACTCTGGATAGCCTCTCGATATGCTAGATTGACTTTGGAGCCTGGAATCGACGCATTTTCGTGCAGCCATTTTACAACAGCGAGTCGTCCATTAGTAGCAGCGGATCTCAGAGCTTGTGGTGCATTTCCTTCCGAGCGATGTCGATATAAAAAATGGACAACTTCCAAGTGACCATTTCCAGCAGCGTCATTCATTGCTTTCCTTGTACATCCTTCTGATCGATGCTCATGGAGAAAATTTACAATATCCAAGTGACCGTTGGCTGCAGCATTGTCCATCGCCATTGTTGTGCAACCTTCCGATCGGCGTTCATCAAGAAATTTGACGATATCCAGATTATACTTTGCACCGATATCCATGGCCCTTGCGGAGACGCTTTTAAAATCGCAGTTATCACAGTTCTCATGAACCCATTTTACCATTGCAAAGTTTCCAGTTGCCGCAGCCAGAGACAACAAATCTTTTTCACTAGCGCATTTTTAGCATGGAGCAATTTCACGATATCGAGATTTCCACTGGATATACCACAATCCAAAATGCGTGCATTGGTATGCAGGTCCGACTTGTGAACAGAGAGATACTGCAGTATTTCCACCTTGCCATGCGTTGCCGCCAAAATCATCGCTTCATTGATCCAGAAGTCACTGTACGGCCAGGGGTTCAGTTTCACTTTCGCATTGTTGCCCACGTACTTTAGGTGAGCTTCAGTCCATTCGTATTGCTCAATAAACCACTTCACCACGTGCAAATGGCCATTCATGAATATAAAATACACGGCGGGCAAAGCTGACACGTCGCAATGCTTCAAGAGCCACTCGATAACATCCACAACGCCACCATGGCAGGCATTGCTGAAGACATGCTGCAGATGTGCATCGGGCATTTGGCCAATCAGATATTGCAGAACGTTGAGATGGCCGCCTGCCGCCGCAGATTCCATCGTTTCCTCATTGATCGTGTACGTGTGACGTTGATTTTGGACCCACTTGATAAACTCCAGATCGCCTAGATGTGCAGCGTCGTCCAAACAGATCTCCAAGTCGACGTGAGGCTGATGCTCATGCATCCAGTAGACGATCTCTGGCAGCTCACACCTCCAAAGCATCGCCATTCGGTCGAAAGACGGAGCTTGTCCATCCAACAGCCACTGGATGGCATGCAGGTGGTCATTATAGGCTGCTATCTGGCGAATTGCCGACGCCACATCGGGGCCATCAGGCAGGTACTTGGTGCGCCACCAGTGCAGCACGTCCACCTGGCCCTCTATGGCTGCGGCCCGAATGTTGTACAGGAAGCGCGCCTCACGGAAGTCCTCGTCCAGTCGTGCACTGCCAGTCGGTCCAGCAAATGGGTGTGACCGGAGGCCGAGGCCGTCTCGAGAGTCCACTTGTGCGACCAGTCCAAGAAGGAGCTGATGCTCTGAGTCACATGCGCAAGCGAGGTGATGGTAGGTCGTGCATGAGCCAGGACGATATGTGCTGCTGGCAAGGCGGGGGCATCGCCCAGGCGCTGTGCCGCTCCATGCATTGTCGCGCTGAAACTGGACTGCGCCGGTAATTTACGGTGTCGATTTTACAGTGTACAGTTTACAGGGATACTGTCATCATGCGGCTTCTTCCTGCTATTAGACTGCGAATGGTTAAGCTCGAGTTGCGATTTCCGCTGCAGCGCTTCGTTTACAATAATAGCGCAGTCAGGTCGCACCCTTGGCGGCGAATCATGCCAACGGCCCTGATGTAGCAGTCACACTGCCCACTGAATTTATCACGAACTTGTTCTGGCACATTGGCCGTCGAAGGATTTGCTACCGATCAATTCTCTTGACGACATCCAAACGGCTAAACCAGAGTCACGCATTTCCAACGCTTGTGATCAATGAGATACTCCAACAAATCGTGCAATCAGATCCATCGTACAGCGAATTCAGTCGCTCGTGAAAGCTGAGGCTTGGAGGATCTAAACATGGATGTTGAGATCCTTTTGTTTCTGCCATTGAAAGCGGCCAAACACATGTATCCGGATAGCGTCCTATCGCGCTGCACTGCGAGGGCAGGCACTCCACGTTCCATGTTAGGATTATCCTATGTCGGGATCGTTTTCATTTGGTTGAATGGTTGCTACCAGATACGTTGTCCATAACGGAATAGGATTAGCGGTAGCTCTGGTAAAAGCTCTTCTGGAATATGCGTCCACGCGCTAAGCATAAAGTAACGTGATGAAGTGAATTGAATGCACGGGTATCGATGATTGCTCATGTTTGATAAAGCACTTGTATTCCTTGACACACAAAGCACAAAAGACGTTTATCTCTTTTGATCACACCATTCAATAGTTTTCAGTCAATCTTCTTATTTCATCAGTTGGTACCAAAACCACAGATCACACCTCATCGAAACAAGGAGAATACTCAGGAGAGAGTACCAGTCGGAATGGTCTCATGTCGCGGTTGGCATCGATGGTTACAGATTCCGGGCCACATTTCATCAGCCATTCAAGCAAATAGAAATGACCACGTTTGGCCGCCTTTCCAACGTCAAACCTGGTGCATCTGTCTCCACACTGCAACGCCAGGTAGATTACAATATCTGAGTAGCCCTTCACTACAGCTTCTTTATAAGCTGCATCTACGTCATCGCAATCATTCAATCCATTTTCATACAGCCACTTGACAATCTTGATCATTCCGCTCGAAGCGGCAGCTCTCATTGCTAGTGACGTATTTCTTTCCGAACAATGTTTGTGCAAATACTTAACTACTTCCAAGTGGCCATTTACAGCAGCTGCAGTCATTGCCTCGACTGTACATTCTTTGGAGCAAACTTGATTTAAGTATTCGACCATTTGTAAATCTCCATTGATTGCAGAGAAATTCATCGCAATTGATGTACAACCTTCGAATCGATTCTCACGAAGAAATTTGACGATATCCAAGCGCCCACTCCTTGCAGCGTTGTCCATCGCATCCGTTGTGCAGCCTTCAGATCGATGGTCATGCAAGAACTTGACCATCTCGAGGTTATGCTGTGCGGCAAAATCCATGGCGTCTGTCGAAACATTCTCAACAACACAGTTCTCATGAACCCATTTGAGCATCTCAAAACGTCCGGTATTTGCAGCTAGCGAAACGAGATCACGTTCACTTTTGTAGTTTCGATCATGAAGCCATTTCCCTATCTCGAGTTTGCCGCTGTCCACTCCACTATCCAGAATATACACGATAGCATTTGGATTCGCTTTGTGGTCAAAGAGGTACTGTAGTATCTCCATGTTGCCGTAGAGTGCAGCTTTTACCATTGCTGTTACAATCCATTCCTCTTTGATGCTTTCTTCAGACCATTCGTATTGCTCCACGAGCCATTTCACCACGTGGAAGTGAGCATTCGCTATGATAGTATCCACCATACAAGTCCTTGTCACGTCCACATCGTAATTCTTCGAAATCCACGTGATGGTATCCAAATGGCCATTGGAGCAGGCATTTCTGCAGGCATCCATCATCTGAACGTCTGGAACGTGGCTAATCAAATGCTGCAACACGTGGAGGTGTCCACCCGCCGCTGCTGCTTCGATCGTCCCCTGCGTCAGTATGTACGAGTAGCTCTTGCCTTGGACCCACTTGATAAACTCCAGATCTCCTTGATACGCTGCGTCCTCCAAGCAAATCTCCATCTGGACTTGAGGCTGGTGCTCCTGCATCCAGTAGACGATCGCAGGCAGAGCGCAATCCAGCGGTCGAGCCATTCTCCCAAGCGACTGGGCGTGGTCATCCACTTGATACAGCCACTGGATCACATGCAGATGATCTGTGTAGGCTGCCAGGTGGAGAATGGCGGCTGCCACGTCCGGGCCGTTAGGCAGGTACTTGGTGCGCCACCAGTTCAGCACGGCCACGTTCCCTTCTCGAGCCGCTGTGCGGATATTGTAGAGGAAGCGCGCCTCTCGGAAGTCCTGGCCCACGCCAGACCATTCCTGTGCAGCCAGTCGATCCAGCAAGAGGAGATAGTTGGTCTTGGAGGTCGTCTCCAGAGTCCACTTGGTGGACCAGTCCAAGCAGCCGCTGATGCTCTGAGCCACATGCACCAGCGAAGCGATGGCAGGCTGTGTGCGTGTGAGGACCAGACGCGCTGCTGTTGAGAGCGCTGCGTCTTGAGGCGCGTGCTCTGCTGCCGATCGAAGGCGCTTGCGCTTGGGCTCCATGACGTTGAGGTTCTTGTGGTTATCGTACTTAATTCCATGGAGATTTGAACGGTAGACGGTAGTTTACAGTGTACCGTTTTACAGTACTGTCTGGACTGGTTGACGCTCCCACGGCATTTCACTTTGACAAAGGTGTGAAGGATCGTGAAGTGATTAATGCTGCGTATCAATCAGCGATCGAAAATGGTTGTTTCGATGTTGTGACCTATCTTGCACTGTGCTGCGGAGCCCGATGCCCCAGGTTTGATGTTGGACTCGTTCTTCACGGAAACCATTTCCGAGCGCTGGAGTGGTTGCTTGAGCATGGGCCTGACCCAGTGCCCATGGTTGCGGAGCAGGAGTGGCAAAACCTCCGGACCTCTATCCGATGTTTTTAAGCGAGCTGGACTAGTGGAGGGACGTGCTGAAGGCGCTAGACACAGACGTGGGCGATATATATCTTTCCTCTTGGCTTTAAATCAGTTTAATTTTACCATGTTGCCGACATTTAACTCGACTATCCAAAGATTCCAAAGATAGATCAATTTCTCAGAGCAGCCTGGTGATCTGACTTGAGGTGGAAATACGTGTCACAAAATGGTATGTGGCATCACGTCCGCTTGCCGTTCCAGTTCATATGGCCAATGTATTTTGTAAAGGCTCAGTATATTGGTATTTACGAAGCTAATTTATATTTGTAATGCATGCTTTGGTCTGATAAATGGGGCTTCCTAAATGAAGCGAACTGCAGTTTTTAAGCGCGCTGCATGGTCTGCATGCGTGGTGGCGCTCCGAACGAACAGCCGTCCGCCTGGAGGTCGACCTGGTTCGCCATTTGGCACAGCGCGCAGGGTGCGCAGCAGCACGACATGCAGAAGTCGTCGCAGGCATTGCTCCGCACGCCCGTGGCCTTGCTGACTTTGTCGCGAAGGCAGCACTGCATGATGCAGCCACAGCCTACGAAGGACAGCAAGCAGTACAGCGTGCCGCTCATGCAGCATCCGCAGTCGGCGCAGCATCCGTTGTGGCCAACGCGCTCGGATATTTGGCCGAACGTCACGCACGGACAGCAGGCCACCATCCAGAGGTTGCAGCAGTTGTCCGTGCAGCCACAGAGACCGGACTTCCATCCGCCAACTGGTTGTTGAGCCATTTGCGTCTGCTGGATCTTGGTGGCGGGGTCTTGGGCTTGCGTCGTCACCTTCACTTGGCTGGTGAGGAGACTTGGGGCTCTTGGACGAGATTGCGGAATGAAAAATGCAAATAGAGGCCTCGCAACGTTGAGAGCGAAACCGTTTCGAGCGGTTGGTGGGCGACCGGATTGAGATCGTGGTGCCAAGTTTGGCCTGATAGGCCGTCCACACTTTGGGATTGCCTCGAGTAGTTTCCACTGCTTTAGAGGAGTGCGTTTCTCCAACGGAATGCAACGCAACTGGCTGGTGGGACGTAACCAACCGTCTTCAAATAGAATCCCAGAGCTGGAACCTGTGACAGAGTGCGTTGGTGGCTGTGGCTAGTCACAGCATTAAAGATCCAACATCTTGACTTCGTGGGTACGAAGCAAACAACATGCCAATGCTCTCTTAGTACACATAATGACAGATCTCCACTCTCTTTCTAGACAAAAAAGCCTTGGGGCTGTGTGGTTTCCATCTGCACCGCCCTCTTGAGCTTGAGCGCCAGGAGCCGATTCACGATCGTGCTCACAATCAGAGTCCTGGCGTTGGCTGGTGCTGCTGGCAGTCCAGTCGCAGGAGAACCCGGTGTCAGCACTTGATCTTCAAAGCCTACGCTCGGACTCTGCAGATCGTGGTTTACAGCTTGGCAAGAGCTCACGGGGCTGAGCGATTCGATGGAGCTGGAGTTCATGAAGGAGCCCCAGAAGGACGAGCTGCTGCCCCGGGCGCGTACGGCCTTTGTCTCTCGCGGAGAGTCGCTGAAGCGGATGAACGAGTCCGGAAGGACGGTGTGTGTGTCATGTTCGTACGAGTCCTTCGGTTCGGACGCATTCGTGACGATGTCATTCAGCGACGGAGCGTTTCCATCGGCCAGCGACGGGAGCGAGGGCTGGTCTGGTTCGGTCTTGACGAAGAAAAAGCGCCGAGGAGCTGACAGAGACGGAGTATCTGACGGTCGAGTCGACTGCTTGCGCATTTTGAGGACAACAAAGCCAGCGATGAGGAACACACAGACCAGAGATACCGTCACGAGTACGATCGTCAAGACCGGTCCATCCCCACGCGTTGGCTGGCCAGAGGGATCGTCTTCCGTTTGGACAGCCTGGATGACGGAGGCGTCTTGGCGGTCAGTCGATCCTGTCCTTTCCAGGCCACTTGCAGAGGAGAACGAGAGCGGATCATTCGCTGCTGAGGAAGGCGGACCTGTGTGAGCGAAGGAATTCGAACGTCAAGGCCATTGGGAATAGTGTGGATGGGTATCACTTACGCGTGTCAGATGCAATCACAGTCAGAGACAATGCGGCTTTGGACAGTCAATTGGCATCAGCACCAAGGCATCGCTGAGGCTCACAGACCCAAGGACGTACCCACAAGCAGCAGAAACAGGCGAAGCCATGCCGACAAGGCGCGTCGTGGGCGATAGATCGCCATGGTGGTTATTAGTCAACTGCTCTTTCTTCTTAGTCTTTGGCAAATAAGAAATGCTGCATACGAACTCCCATATAATAAATGAGCCAGGCCTCTCTGCATGCTGCTCATCATGAGCCCGACGGATGTGAAGGCGTTCGCATGAGCTCATGCGCATCAATAAGCTGTCGGGTTGCAGCAGAAGAGGAGGCTGGATCTTCTAAAGCCGCCGTCATGCCATCATATCGTAATCACGATCCGATTATGGCGTACCCTCATTTAGTCTGGTCCAGACTAATTAGGAACGCTTGGGAGGGTTACGTTTTCATAACTCCGTTGAGGTTACGCTTGTTTGATCAGCCAGTATGGGCGGAGGCGGCCTGCGCATTCTCGGGCACAAGAAGTGGCATGTGTGGCGCAGAGAGAACATCGAGCGCGTGTATCGAGACGAGCGAGAGCACGCGGAGGCGCAGGAGCAGCACAAGCTGGAGCAGAGGCGCATTGAGCAGGAGAGACGCATCGAGCAGCTCCAATCAGCCAGCGCCCCACCAGCAGCAAACGTCGTCCAGCAGCAGGAACAGCATGTGAATCTGTTCCCAGAAGCAGCAGCGGCTGGGAGGAGAGACGAAGGGCGGCCGCGTAAGGACGGGAGAAGAGACACGAAGCCGCAGGTCCAAGAGACGCTCAAGCGCCAGGGCGTGCTCCCATGGTATGCCAAGTCAGCACGCGACACGGACCAGCAGCCAGAGCAGGCGCCAGCAACGCGCAAGGAGCGCAAGCGCAAGAGGTAAGAACTGTTATAGATAAGTGACTGGATTAAAGCGTGAAGGACTGAGCTTCTGTGTCTGCTTCAGGGCGTTGGAAGAGCAGGATCCTCTGCTGAACATGCGGCCTCCGTCCTCACCAGATCGCCATCCTTCTGCTCCTCGTACCCGTGAAGAGCGAGGCCACAGATCAAGGAGGAAGCACAAGCACTCGGAACCTCGCACTGGCAGCAGCTCTGCTGAAGAAGAGTCTGCGTATGTAAAGAAGAAGACATCCAAACACTCGTCCAAGAAGCAAATGCTGCTGGAGGAACTGCGTCGAGAGCGAGAGAAGCGGGAAAAGGCGGAGCGTGCGCGTGCGGAAGCGCTGTTTGGCACTCGTTAGCCATTTCAATCAAGTAGTCGTAATTGTTTACACTGCTGAGTGAAACACGGTTGTGTTCATTTCACAAGCCTGATCGCATGCCTATCTATCGCAATCCTCTGGAAATGACTCCACATATATAAAGGCGCTCGTTCCGTGTCTTCTAAAGCAATCGGACTTCACACGCATCGGTCGCCAGTGCATGGATCGACTCCAACTTGATGCTGGCATCGTAAACGAATGGATGTTGCAGCGCTTGCTGGGGCGTGATGCGCTTTGCAGGATCCTTCTCCATCATGAGCGAGATCTAAGCAAGCAAGGGATCAGTCACTCTATCGCTGCGGATGCTTCATCTGCTAAATAAATACGCACCAGATCCTTTGCTTCATCTGAGATTCTGGACCACTCCGGTTCTTCGAATTCGTACTCCACCCGCTTGTTCATTTGGATCAGTTCTTCATCGTTCACTCCAAAGAACGGCTCGTAGCCACACAGCATCGTGTAGGCCACGACACCGGCTGAAAACATATCGACTGTGCTGGGATATGCTTCGCCCTTGCCGGCTGTCAGGATCTCTGGTGCCACAAACCCAGGCGTTCCGCATCTAGATGAAATTAAGAAAATGAAATCAACATCATTAGCACAAGTGCGAGACCAAGGCGTTTATGTTTACGTACCGGCCCTTGAGCATGCCATCTTTCTGAATAAAGGCTGCCATGCCGAAATCCGCCATCTTGATGACTGAATATCTATCAAGAGCACAGAAAGCAATCAGTATAACAAACTAGACAGGGTGTAGATGCATCAGAAATGGTACGAACCGTTCTCCTTTGGGGCATAAGCTGTAGTCAAGCGCCAGATTCGAGAGCTTCACATCGCGATGCGCAACGCCATTGAGATGGCAATACTCGATTGCTTTCACCAAACTAGCCACCAAAAATGACGCTCGCGTCTCATTGACTGCAGCATTTGAGACAATTTCTTCGTGTAGATCGCCTTCACGCATCAGTTCCAGCTCCATCACAAGCGTCGATCGCGTTTCGAAGAGCGAAAGCAAGCGAATCACAGGGCAATAAGATCCTCCAGATCTTACTGTCAGCAGACTCTGTGTCAGAATCTCACGTACGACAGTGTCTTCTCGCTCGGTCTCATGCGCCACCAAGTCCCAGAACGTGTTCTTGTCAATGATTTTAAGCGCGCAATCTTGTGTCGACACGTCCTTTGTCGTGAACCCTTTCCTTCGTGCTCGAGTCACGACAGAAAAGCGCCCCTTGCCTAGCTCGAAGCGCTGCGCTGATGCAGTCGGGCTGTCTGGCGATAAATCAAATAAATCATCCGTGCCAAGTTTGGTCGCAATCGCCAGCTGCTCTCGCCATCGCACGGCGTCGTGTTCCGAATCGCACTGTATCCAACATTCCTGACGAGGTGAGTTCGGTGAAGAGTTTCGGTAGTACTTGAAAGTGAATTCGACTGTCGTGCGTTGATGAGAATGCACCGATCCCTCCGATATATTCACAAAGCCAATCGGATGGCTCGCAGATTTGTCGTCTAGATACTCCCAAAGGTTATTCCGATAGAGCGTGAGGAATCGTTTCCGCCACTTCATGCCAGGCTCCTTTAGATACACCCAGCCTTGCATGGTATACTGCTGGTTTTCCATATTCGAACGATCGCTCTCGGTGGAGCGCAGGGCTTCAAACACATCATGAGGCAGTTCAGTTGCAAGACTTGAAGCAAGCCAGGATCCAGCATCCCACTTCTGATCAGACGTAAGCTCCGGTAATATTGGCATCGAGTCCTCCATCTCTGTAGACTGACCTTCGACGATCGAACTCATGCCAAACGACGACCAAGTTGATGGCGATCCAGAGTGGGACCGGCCTTGAGCCCATGCATTCTTCCCGAAATGGTTGCCTCCACGCACACTGACTTCATCTCCCAGGAACGAATGCGTACTGTTGGACATGTTGTCATTGTGGATAGTCGTGAAGCACTTGCGCAGGACAGTGTCAACAGATCCTCCGCCCATGCCTGAGGACGCACTGCCCATGGGTCCCGACTGGGACATGCTCAGGGAGCTTTCCAGCAGCGGGCAATCGATCGTGATATGGTTACCGTTACAATTCGCACAGATCGAAGCTTTCTTGCGACTTTTCGTGGGAACAAAGAGCGCTGGTGCCGATGCTGAATGGCTTCGTCTTGATGAGGTCGAGTGCTCGCTGGTGTCCATGGTAGAATCAAACGACATGGCGCGCTTCGGGTGCTCGTCGTCGAGTGCTGCAGCGGCCGAGACGATCGATTGGTTTCGCTGCAAGGCTCGTTGGTCCCAGTCCTCATCCTGGTCATTGTGGTCCTCTCCTTCGCGCTTGGACGGCGATGGCTCGTCAGAATCCGATTGGTATGATGAAATGGAATCGGCCGTGCCCAGTGAGTCGCGGTTATCAATGTTGTGCACACTACAAATGCGCCCAGCAATGTTTCTGTTAATGGCAACTCCAATACAGCAAGACCATTGAGCACACTCATACCTGATGTCCGTGTCGGCGTGGATGCTGTTCATCATCAGTCGCTGCAGCAGCAGATCCATCTGGACCTCCCAGGCTTTGGCCTTGGCGGAGGACGAGGCCGAGGCTTCAGAGGCTTCAGTACGCTTGTCTGTGCTGTGGACCGAGTGGTCCTTGTGCGTGGATGCGGACGAGTGACGAGAGACCGACATATCCCGCATGCCGTCAAACTACGCGCGACAATAGAAACGATGAGCTGTTGGTCATGCATACGAATCAGATAGCGCCATCACTCTCTACCTCTTTGGCCTTGACGGCCGTATGTGTGGCCAGCGTGCCTTTCTTGTGGATCATCTTGAAGCAGTTGACGCAGTACGCGTCATGGCAGCAGCCGTTGCAGCGCAAGGTCGCGGTGTGCATCTCACAGTAGACGCACTGCACGACGTAGTGCTCGGGCTCGTGCTCGGTCTCCGTTGAGCTCGATCCGTCGTCCGGCTCTGCTTCGGCCTCCTTCTCCACCTCCACGTCTTCATCAGCATCGTCAGCGCCGTGGTGGTCCGCCTCGTGGCGCAGCGGCATGCGCTTGGCGCCGTCCTCCGTCAGCGCCAGCGTGTGCTTGTTCTTGTGCATGAACCAGAGCCGCCAGCTGACGTACTCGAGCCGCGTGGCCTCGCACACGAAGCGCTTCATGGTGGAGAAGGACTGCCAGGACTTCTTGGCCGCATGCTCGAAGCCCGAGACGTCGCCCATGAGCTCCGATTGCGCAATCACCGCGTTTCCGCCGCTCCGCGCGCGATCGGCGAGTGGGGAAGCCATTGCGCCACTTGCTGCAGCAGTGCGCGCAAAAAAGAAGGAGGAGGGGCAGTCGCACTTAGTGGGATCAGCAACGGTAGGTCCTTCCAAAAATTGATGCTGAGCGTTACGCGCACTCGTCACGAAGCGCTGATTGGCTGGATTCTCGTGCGGGAAGGGGATCAAGATTTATTTGTGGTGTGTGTCTTTTCCAAAGTGCACTTTGTCAGCTGTGAAGTGAAGAGCGTAACCCTTGAGAGGGGGTACGGTCTCCAATGAACTGGTGACTTATATAGAGTAGAGAGCTGCGTCACAACCAATGGAAACTTGGGAGATCTTGGTAGGACAGCCGTGCTAGGCGGCCTGGGTGGTCATGGGCGGATTGAAGGTGGTGCGGCACTTCTCAGGTGGCGTCGTGCGGGGTGTTTGGATGTCGGGAGAGTGACAGGCTGGGACAGGGTTGCAGTAAGATTCGCCCGTCTCCCTCACATGTCAAAACGAGATCATCCAGGCCAACAATATATCTTCCTATTATGTCATTTTGAGGGAGACGGGCTTCTGGACTCAGAATACCGATAACACCACCGGTATATTTCGGTGGTAGAAGAATACGAAAAAACAGCCTCCACTTTACCTAAAACGTACCTAATATTTAGCACTTATCTTCCCGTTGTGTTAGCCATTCCACTACCAATGGCGAAGCAGAGCAAGAAGACGACGGCCGGGCTCAAGGGCAAGAAAACCGTGACCAAGGAGGCACTACAGCGCTCCGGCATCCAGAAGAACTCGGACAAGAATGAGGACTACGTGCCGCCGCTGCTGCGCTTCGGGCCGTTGCGCCGCCCTCTTCACGTGAAGCCGCTGCACGGGGAGCTCATCTCGTCCATCTCCAACTTCCTCACGCGCTCCGAGTGCCAGCAGGTCATGCAGTTCGCTCGCGAGGAAGGATTCACGCGCGCCACCCAAAGGGCGACTAAGTACTACGCGTTCCGAGACAACGACCGCATCCTGCTGCGCCTGCCAGCGTTTGCCGAGCTCATGTGGCAGCGCATCGAGCAGTACGTGCCCAAGGAGTTCGATGGCATGCACGCCGTGGGCCTGAACTCAGCCATCCGCATCTATCGGTACTCGGAGGGCCAGCGCTTCGGCTGTCACGTGGATCAGAGCGACACGGACCCCATCACAGGCTTCCACAGTCGGTTCACGCTTCTGGTGTATCTCAATGATGAGAACGACTCGGACCTGCGCGGCGGGAGCACGATCTTCTACGCCAACGAGTTCGATGCGCAAGACGGCAACCCAGTGCTCAATGTGGCACCGGAGACTGGCGCTGTGCTGCTGCATGGCCATGGCGACCGCTGTCTGCTGCACGAGGGCGCCGAAGTCACGGCCGGAGCCAAATACCTGTTGCGCTCGGACGTCATGTACTCGCGCACTCCTCGAAAGAAGGATTAAGAGACGTGGTCAGTCAAGCTCCGTCCAGCTGAATGTGATACACATCCATCATTTTTCTAGGCTCCCTTCATTTAATAGACCGATTGATTGCAACGGAGTCGACTAGCTCGAACGATTCTCTACCAGGGCAAGTGGACCGTATCCGACATTTGGTGTTGGTGGCGAACTCAATATCTCCCAAAATGCTCCGATGCAGCAGAGACCATTCTTTCATAGCACAGCGTACAAGCATTTGCTCCTGATCTAGTGGCCGTTTGAAAGAGACGATCAATGGCTTAAACGCTGATCTGCGTCCTCCCAGAGATCGTCTACCGGGGCCTCACGTGGAATGGAGGAGGTAGCAAATCGTGGCAAACGTTGGAGGCAGACCGGTAAGTATGTAAGAAGGATTCTGTGGCCTCGTAGTTTCGCTCTCACTCTCACTCGCGCCGCAACCTCAAGTACGAACGTGGTGAATGCTTTTGTTCTGCTCCCTTCGCAATGGAGGCAGAAAGCAGCCAATTTGACTGTGTGTCCCAAGGACTTCAAGCGCTTCTTGTGGGTCCTGCTTGAAACATTGCTGGGCGAATTGGGGAGAACTCAACAAGTTCAATTGCGTCTTGACAAGCATACACAGAGTTTCCGACAGAACCAGAATTCCTGTTCACCAAATGCATCGAGCGATGACTGGATTAAGTAAGTCATCCATGGTAACTTAAGCGAGTGGTGTTCTACGGAAGAAACTCATTAGGGCTCTTGGGAGATGGAGGCCGAGAGCAAGCCTCTTCGACCGGCACGCATGACTGAGACTTCCCCAGCGACGGCCGATTTTGTGCTGGAGCGCGTGTGTCCGTCAGTCACGCTACTGGAGCGTGCGACTCACAGTGTCCACACCTTCTTGGATTTCTCCTGGAATTGGAATCTGGAGACTGCCTCAAAGGCCGGCTTCGTTCACCTACTGGGCCGATTGGCTGCTCAGGAATGGTCTGGCTTGAGCGATGTCTTCCGTGAGACGCGCTTTCTCTACAACGTCAGAGTTGCGGCACGAATGGGTCATATCGACATTTTGAACTGGTGGCGAACCAAGTACTTGCCCAACGGCCCCGATGTGGGGGCCTGCATTCTCTACAACGCAGCCTACAAGGACCATCTCCACGTGATCCAGTGGCTGTTTGAAGAGGAGGATCACACCCGATTGATCAACCAAATGAAAGTCCCGCTGATTTGCTCTCTTCCAGAGCTCGTCCGCTGGATGCACGAGCACCACCGCCAAGTGAAGATGCACGTTGATTTGAAAGAAGCAGCGGCTCGTGACGATTTGGAGTTTATCATGTGGGTCCAAGCTCAAGGCTACCGCTGTGCTGTTGGCGCAGAAACTATCGAGGCGGCTGCAGAAGGCGGACATCTTCAAGTTGTGCAGTATCTTCGTGATCGGCTCCCAATTTTCTGTCATCACAGCGCGCTGGCAAAAGCAGCTCAACATGGCCACTTGAATGTCGTTCAGTGGCTACTTAAGGACGGCTATCTTGACGAATTGCTATACTATGGTGATATCTGCGCTCTGCTTTCAAGTGATCATTCGGATATGATCCAATGGATCGTTGGAAATTATCGATGGGGTGGTGAGAAGGATGAATGGGTTCTTCGTACTATGAAAGCGGCTGCCGGGTGCGGGAACATGAAGATACTGCAATATTTGTACGATCACAATTCGCCGAAAGGCGTACGGGATTTGCTTCAGTATGGCGTATCCAGTGGCAAGCTGGAGATAGTGCAATTGCTTCGTGCGCGAGGAATCACCGTCACAGAAGATATTATGTGGACGGCTGTGAACACTGGAAAGCTTGAAATGGTCCAATGGGTTCATAAACATTGTGATTGTAGACGTACTTCGGTGCATGAAATGGATTGTGCTGCCTCGCGTTGTAGTCTTGATATTGTCCAGTGGCTGCATGCGAACCGGTCGGGAGGCTGCACATCTAAAGCGATGAATCATGCTGCGGCCAGTGGTCTCTTGGACATGGTGAAATGGCTACAAGAGAACCGATCGGAAGGAATTCCTGATGAGGCGATCATTAAAGCTGCAACGTTTGGTCACTTAGATGTCGTCAAGTATCTTTACGACTATTGCTCGAAAGCAAATGCGATACCAGCGATGCAAGCTGCTGCCACTCAAGGCCATCTGAGTGTTGTCGAGTGGCTACATGAACATGGCGCGACGAATCGTGAGGTGATCGATTCTGCGTACAAGTCAGCTATCGAACACGGTAAATTAGATGTCGTGGCTTATCTGGCGCTGCACTGCGGGGCCAGAAGTCCCGTGTTTGACGTTGGAAAGGCTGCTCGAGGGAATCGGTATCATTTGCTTGCATGGCTGTTGCAGTACGGTCCAGACCCAGTGCCCATGGCTGATGAACAGTTGCAAAACGTTCGCCTCATGTTTTTGGACTTTCAGTCCTCTGCGGTGGGCATCGTAGCAGATTGATTGAAGAGTGGAAAGCCCCAACTGAACGCATTGCGTACGACGTTGTAGCGTTTTGGATCTTTGAGTTATTACTACCTATGTTATCTTCTAGTTGATTGGCCAACTGCTGCGCAGATGCTGAGAGTGCCCACTAGTTTGACACGCATAGATCCCATCGCAGATCCACTTCCTCTTCAGCCATCTACCGCAATGGCGACTCGCGATCGCCGCCCCCGTCGTGACCGTGACTGATGCGCGTCATCAGTGCATTGCTTGGCGGCAACAAGTTCTGCGCGACCTGGGAGAAATCGGACGCGCCGTCATCCGCCCCAACGCGCCAGGCGGCTGGGCAAGACAGCAACTTTAGACCAGATTTACGAGCGACGATTACAAGCATAACATTTTGTCCACTTCTGCTGTTAAATACAAGATCAGGTAATAAATACACAAGCTGCAGTCCTTCGCGGCCTTCACGGTGCCGTTCGCGATGGAGGAGGATTCAGTGGCCCGCTGACGCTGGGCTGTGGTGACGTCTTCAGCATGCTCGTCGCCCTGGTCTACAAGGGGCTCTGGTGTTTCTGGGGAAGGCACTTGCAGCTGGTGTCTCTAGTCTTCAGTTTTCAGTAAGAATGTCGACGACAGTGGGAGAAGCTGCAACTTCCAGTCTAGAATGACGACACCACTGGAGAAGCTCCAAGTCCCAGTCTTCAGAAAGAAGCAGCTGCAAGTGCCAGCCAGAATGACAAATGTAGGCGGTGAATGCATTTGTCATTCTTCATCGATCGCTCACGGTGATACAGCCATTGGACTATTTGATTCTGTTATCTGATCATTCTACTCGATTATCATCTCAATAAAAAGTTAAGGCATCTTGCCGCCACCAAAACAATTGCCGCTTTGTCTAGTAAGTTTGGTGCGTGTTTTGTGTGTTTAGCTATATAGTGTGGAGCTCACTAGCAAAGTACATGAGGCTGCGCTAACGTTTACTCTTGCAAGGATGCAGCAAACTCGCGCAGTCGTCGAGCGATCGCGTGAACAAACGGATTGTCCTATTATCAAAATCACAACAAATTAGGTACATGAAAAAGATTCAATACGGACAACGTGCAACATACCTCAATACCACGAACGGCGAACAGCACCTTGCTCAGCGATTCTTGCACGGGCTTCTGAGCAACTTCGGAGCGAGAGAAGTAGTGCACAAAGTGCAGCAGCAAAACCACCAGCATGTTCTCTACGAGGAACGTCATGCTGTCAGCATGGTACTCAACCACGTGCTGCACGTGCTCGATGTCGCATGATCCGTTCATGTGATCGCGTTGTTTACGAACAGTAGCAGATGTAGCCTCAATTCCGCGGACTACTCGCTTGCTGGCTTCAAGGACGTCGATAAGCTGGTCAAACCGCTCGGCGAACTCAATCAACGACGGCGCATGAGTCCACAACGAATCTGTCGATAGGGAGCGAGAGCTGGAGGATGCCATGGATGGGAACACTCCAGACCCGTTCTGCTTGTTCTGCACGAGAGACAGAAGCAGCGACTTGGAGTCGGCCGAGGAATCGTCCACCACTGCCGTCATCCATTTGGCGCAAAAAGCGACAGCATTGCACACGATCATGCGCGATGTGTACAGCTTCTGCTCTTCAAAGAGCGATAGCCGCAGCAAACTTGCGCACGGCCGGGCATCGTCAATGCAGCAATCCAGCAGCGCCTGCTCGCACTGCGCGCAAGCGTATCTCTGGTTCTGGTCCTCACGTTCTTCAATGAAGCTCTGAGGAACAGTCTCGCTCCACCACGCGCGATCACCGTCGTTCATCGCGTCTTCATTGAACGGAAGCAGTTCATCCGCATACATCATGAACACTTCAAGAACGGCCTGCGAGATTTTGCCCCACTTGACCGATGTGAACGTCTTCTCACACAAATCCGGGAACTGGGTGACGTAGCGCAGAAGGAAAGTGACGTACGATCGCTCTCGAAGCAGATTCAGACTTAACTGCGATGGCTCATTGATCTTCAATGCCGCCGTCACCAGCTTGCGGTTCTTGTTCAGGACGTACAGCACTTGACTGGCCAGAGTTCGGTTGTGCGGCAGCGATCCGCTCAGACCGCTAAGCAGACGAATCAAGGGCAGCCACTTGCGGTAATACACCATTTCGAGACGCTGGAACGCATCCTTTGACGCCATTGAAACCGCCTTCTCAGTAGACTGAATGATTAGCTTGGGGCGGTGCACTGGCAGATTTGTAGCTTCGCCAATCACACGAATCAAGCCGCCTTCAACGAGTGCGACAGATCCATCCTGTGTGCTCGCGAAACGCGCGAAGAGCGACAGGAAACATTCGTACATCGAGCCAATCGTAGCGGCATCAATACCTTGCACCAGAAGTTTGTTCTTGACAACAGTATCGGTGTTGTTGCCGCGGCTCAAAGCAGCGTCCATCTCGCAGATTTTTCGGAACATTCCAATGAAATGCAATAAATAGCCGCGCTCTCGGAACATCTTGATCATTGACGAGCTACCATCGAACGAGATAATCGCCTCCAGCGCTGAAATTGCAAGCGCCATGCTCAAGGAATCGTCGCCATCAATAGAATCACGGCAGATCAAATCAATCACTTGGTGTGTGAAGAATGTCAATCGTTTTCCAGCCACGCCAAAAGCCAGCGACTCCAACGTCTTCTTGGGTTCAGCAGGAAGGACGCCCAGAACGTTGACAACGCAAGCATAGAGCAACGTCCGCGCATTGCGAGCAGCCAATGGGTTTCCAGCCGCAGATGCGCTGCTGCAAATTGCACGGAACACCAACTCCAAGAATGCAACGTTCTGACGCTGATGGCTTTCTTGAATCGTAATATTGCGAGCATGCGTGTGACGAAGTTGAGAAAACAATTGCAGTGACATACGAGCTGCAATCTCGAACAGCTGGGCGGCGCCATTCACTTGGTCACTCAATTTGCCCAGAAGCGAAGTCACAATGCCGCTCATCAACTCCAGACGAACTTCCAGCGACGAAACGGAGTCAAGCCCTTGCCACATCGACGGAGTATCGACACCCTGCTCACTACGCAAGCCGAGATAATCAAGAACAACGATCTCAACCAATTCACGAAGTGAATTGAGCGCATGACTTTCAGCAGCAACGCGCTCAGAGTAGACATTCCACTGAACTGCCCATTGAAGGTACTTATCAACGCCAGATGCGACCGCTGACCCACTAGATCCGTTTTGACTTGATCGGAATCGCTTGGATGCATTCGCCATGAAATAGTCTGGCTGAGCCAGCGAGTTCAAATCCATTGAATAGATCGACTGGCAAAATTGCTCGACGTCAATCTTCAACCACTTGTAATAGCCGCGCTCAACGGGTGCAGTGGCTTGCTCAGCCAGCGCAACAATCTGCTGGTTTTCAGGGACGTGCGGAGGGAAGACGTTGAACGAGCATTCATCTAGCAGTTGAAGCAGCATCATTTGGCTTTGCTTATTCGAGTCTTCGGCATCAAGCGAAAGCAACAAACTCATCAATTTGTTCATTTGCTTCATTCGAGGAGGCTCCTTGTTCAGTCCAACGTGAAGGTAGACAGCTAAAGTCTTGAAATACCAACCACGCATGTTCAGTTCAGCAATCACCTCGGACGATTGTCTCCTTCGAGCAACGCGGAAAACGCTACCGAACAATTGCGTTTGTGTCGCGAAGAAATCATGTTGTCCACTCTCAAGAATGGACATCACCTTGCCCGAGGAAAAATCTTGAGAAACCAGGTAATAGATGACCTGGTAGCACCGCTCAGCAAGCTCAGGTGATTCTAGTGCAAACTCTGGGTTAGAAATGAGGGTGATAATCGCATCCAGGCCAGACTTCACTAGCGCTCCAGCTTGTCCAGCAGTATGTTGATTTAATGCTCCGAGCAGCAAATGGCTGAGATTCGGAGCTGGCTTGACCAGATTCTCCAAAAGCAAATCCAGAATTGCTCCGCGAATGGATGGAATCGACAGAGATTCTTGGGGGAAGATATCATAAGGCGACAAGATATTGATTTCTTGTCGCTTGCGTTTCTTTTGCATGGAAACTGTATCGCCACGTAGCTCGGACTCGTCATTTCCAGCATCTTCGCTCGAAGTCGAATTTCTAGAATCGTCGTAAACATTGAGCAAACGATTCATGTATCCAAGCATGATATCGGTGCTTGCACCACTATCGACAAGTACGTCAACCAAATCAGTACCACTTAATCGATTGCTGATCATTCGCAAAATCACTGCCGAGAGATGCGGAATGTGAGCGGATTTAGTGTACTTGATGTACTGGATAATGTTGACAAAATCTGAGCGGTACCGACACAAAATCGTGTGCAGCATTTCGACCTGCAGTCGGTGGGACATCTGGCGATGGAGCTCGGATTTGACAAACGTCGCGTCTTTTTCCAAAATTAACACGACGATTTCAAGTGCATGCTGCACACACCGTTCACGCATGGGACCGACGATCGACGACTTCATGAGGTACTTGGCACCGGACTTCTTGGTGTTATTGTCACTCACAAAGTTCAGCGAACCGTGAGTAGCTTCAGTCTGCTTCTTAGCAAACTCTAAGCAATAAAAGAATGCGTGCTCCAAATGAATATCGGTCGACGTGTTCTCCAAGCTCTCAACTCCTCCATCTCCAGAAAGAATCAGCAACATTTTCTCTAACAACGAACTTCCAGAAAGGAAACGAGCGAGCAGCTGGTAGGACAAACTACCCTCGCTGGCAGAGTTTGCCGAGTTTCGCAAGATTTTCTTGAAAATCGACAGAGCGCCACTAACAAGTGCCCACTTTTCCTCTTCGTGTTCGTACTTGCGCAAATCAAATTTCAGGAACACACGCTCCAGTACAAATTCAAAGTAGAACTGGATAGCAGAGACCCGTCCGTCGCCTTCAAATGAGCTCCAAACAAGCGGGTTTTCAAAAAGTTCATACAGCAGTGTGACAAACCCTCTGGTCGCTGGGTATGTTTGGCTCAACGACTCGTAATGCTCAAGCTCATAACTGAGGTCTTGGTTACCATATCCCGAAGTGTCACCAGTCGTGCGCAAAATCTGAAGCGAATCGATGTTACGCCACACAAAAGGAGCAATGTCGGGAACGCGTGCAAACAGAGCTAACGTTTTCATGATAGCGCCCTTCAACGAGCTTGGGATCCGTGATTGCAAGAATGCGACAAATGTTGGGATAGGCGTCCATTCGTGATTGTGGAAGAAAATAAGCGCCAATTGATGGTCCCGAATCACTGACTGGATCACTAGTTGAATAGTTTCCAGTGCTTCCAGCTCTTTCGGGCGAATAATACGTGGACCTGGAGCACCGTTACGTCCATCCATTGTGGCCGCACCACCAACTCCAAGAGTGGCGTAGGCATTAGCTGGCTTTTCAGCCTCGAGTAGCAATCGCTGGTACTTGTTCATTACGGAAAAGAAGTGATCCCAGTTAAGAAGCGACGGGTTCTGCTTTACATGATGGAAGGCAAGCTGGGCACAATCTGGGCCATTTGCTGCCGCAGCGACCAATTGGAAGTACGAGGAGAAGCAAGCGGGGTTCTTAAACGCAGCATCTTGGCATAACATAAGAAAAGCGTTGCAACTGCCACGCTCAACAGCCAATCCATCATCGTTGCTGTCATCTTCCGTGTCACTCTCATGCATGTCTTCAGTTCGCCAAAAAGTGCGAGCAAATGCCAAATCACGTGTGCACAACAGCGTGGCAAACTCAATGATGTTCTCCAAGCAATCGCCGTTCCACGCGGCCACTTCGCCATCCGTTTCAGACTCCATCACCGCCAAGGCCTCTTGGTCCGCGAGTGTCGGCACATCGATCATCAGCTTGGACGAGTAAACCATGAACAAGAGCTCGAAGTTGCGTTCATAGATGTGATACAAAAGCGGATCGTGCTTGCGGTCCGGCACGTACTTGAACACGACATCAACCATGGTGGTAAACACTTGACCTTCAATTGCCTGCTTGACGACGCGCGATACAGATTCAGCTTCCGGGAAAATATTATCCACGACTGGGCGACGACTGTTACTGTTGCCATCTCCATTCGCCGCAAGGAAAGCTGCCCAAGCGAGCATGGCCACGCTCTGGAACGATTTCTGTTCCCATTCCTGCTCGAAAAAAATGCGATGCAGCTCCTTGACAGTAGCTGCGTGCTCTCGTACTCCGAGGACGTTGCCAGCGACGCGCTCTCCGCTGTCGCGATCGATTTTTTCGTTTTTCTGTAAATTGCATCGTTGATAAAATTAGTTTTATGAGATCTTCACAACGATAAGTTGGTTGCACGAACCTGCAGCAGGACTGCCAACAGAGCAACCTGAATAGTCGCCATGGTCTGTAGCATGCACGAAACCTGCTTGACAACTCCCTCGGGTGAGGTGCCAGCGAGCGATCCGCCTTCGAATAGCTGTGAAAACGACGAGAGGTTGACGATGTGAGGCGAGACCTTGGCGACCACGCCGTTCAAGCGACCACACAGCGTTTTCATCAGTCCGGCCAGTTGCTGGATTTCTGACGGAAGCACGCGACTGCTGGATGCAATGAATGCAATACAGTCCGACAGCAAGCAGTGCCAGTAGCCAGCGGATTGCTGGATGTGCGTGATCTCCAACAGCTTCGGCAGATCGTCGTTGTAGGCGGACACGAGCTTCGGCAGCAACTGGTCGGCCAGCAGTTGATTTGTATCTACATGGAGCACAAGATGAGTGAGTTCTAGGTCATAATCATCGCTCTACAGTCATGCACGTACAGGAAAGAATGAATTGGCGGCGCTTCGGGTCCATGGTCTCTTCAAAGCGCAGGCGCAGCAGCTCCTTGAGCAAATGCAGCTTGTACTCGGTCTCCGAAACCAGCAAATGGCGCGCTGCTGCTGGGATCGAGCCCGTGATCGATCCAGCAGGCAGCTGGTCCACACGTTCGACCCATTCGCGTCGCTGTGCATCGCTCGCGAGCCACCAGAACTCAAAGCAGGCGCGCTCGCTCACGTGAAACTCGTCACTGAGCTTGATGATCTCCTGCTGAATCAGCGGCGAGACGTCGACGTTCTTGCCGGCGACCTTGATCTTGTTCGCCTGCAGTGCAGCGCGCTCTGTGGCCGACGCCACCGGGAACGCCACGGGCGAGAGCAGAGCGCTGGCGCTGGCCAGCATGGCGCTGGTGTAGGCCGGCACATCGTCCTCGTCCATGGTCTGGTGCGCGAAGGCGTGCAGCTCCTGGTGCATCTGGCGGAAGCGCAGCGTGGGCTCCTCCGCCAGCGTCAGCGCGGCCTCGTCACTCATGGCTTGCGTCCTCTTCCCCCGTAGCGCACACGACCCCCAACGGATTCAGGAAGGCGCGTTACTTGGTGGCGGGGAAATGGCGCGCGGTACACCGGTAGATGCGATCGCACTTTAGCGAATCATCTCTGTGCATGCTGCAACCACCAGCAGCTTCATGCTGCCACAGAACGAGTGGGCTTGTGGCAGCAGAGATATGTCACCGACTGGGCATATTATTCGGGGGCTCCAGCCAAAAGCCCATCCTGATGATTGAGCGTTCGTGTCTTTGGAGCTTGTGGGTTTTCTGCTTGGGATCTCAAGGCCACAGAGCCATTTCCCAATCTGTGGCGCAAACACAACACCAAGAGATAAAGACATGTGGCGACGAGCTCAGCGATCCTCCAGCGCTCTGACGCGCCCCGCGACCGCGGCGCTCACAGGCCGCGTGGCCATGATGAGCAGTGCGGCCAAGCTCAGCCTCAAGGCGCTCGTGGAGCAGCAGAGTCTGCGCGGCAAGCGCGTACTCGTGCGCGCCGATCTCAACGTGCCGTTCAAGAAGAACCACACGCCCATCACGATCTCGGACGACACACGCATCCGCGCCGTGCTGCCCACGCTCAAGCTGCTGCAGGAGGCCGGTGCGCGCACTGTGCTCTGCTCGCACCTGGGCCGCCCCGAGGGCCAGGTCAACGAGCAAATGCGCCTCACGCCCGTGGCTGCGCGCCTCACTGAGCTGCTGGGCAACCCCGTGACCAAGCTTGACGACTGCATTGGCGACAGTGTGACGGCGGAGATCGAGAAGATCAAGGATGGCGAAATCGTGCTGCTCGAGAACGTGCGTTTCTACAAGCAGGAGACCAAGAACGACCCCGAGTTCGCCCAGAAGCTGGCCCACGACGCCGATGTGTTCGTGAACGATGCGTTCGGCACGGCCCACCGCGCCCACGCGTCCACGGAGGGCGTGACGAAGTACGTCGAGACCAGCGTGGCCGGTTTCCTCATGGAAAAGGAGCTCAAGTACCTGGCCGGTGCTGTTGACGCGCCTGTCCGCCCGCTCGGAGCCATCGTGGGAGGAGCCAAGGTGAGCCAGTGCTAGGTAAAGAATGGGTACGCTCATGTAGAAGAGCGCGCTGACCCACCTGTCTGTCTGTGTCAAAATGCGCTCAGGTGTCCACCAAGATCCCCGTGTTGAAGTCGCTCGTGGGCAAGTGCGACAAGGTGCTGCTGGGCGGCGGCATGATCTTTACCTTCTACAAGGCGCAGGTAGGAACGAATGAATGCATAGGCTCTGCGTTTATGTGCCATGCATAGAGCTCACCATTGCGATTGTTTTCTTCTGTGTAGGGCCTGGATGTGGGCAGCTCCATCATTGAAGAAGACAAGGTCGAGCTCGCCAAGGAGATCATCGCGGATGCGCAGAAGCGTGGCGTGCAGCTCATCCTGCCCACAGACGTGGTCGTGGCCGATCGCTTCGACGCTGACGCCGAGACCAAGATTGTGAGCGTGAAGGACATCCCCGCTGGCTGGATGGGTCTGGACATCGGCCCGGACAGCGAGGCGCAGTTCGCCAAGGAGCTGGCCGAGTGCCGCACGATCGTCTGGAACGGCCCCATGGGCGTGTTCGAGATGCCCAAGTTCGCCAGCGGCACGCTGAGCGTGGCCAACACGCTGGCGCAGTGCACGGCCAACGGAGCGACCACGATCGTGGGCGGCGGTGACTCGGTCGCCGCTGTGGAGCAGAACGGCCTCGCGTCCAAGATGAGCCACATCTCCACGGGTGGCGGCGCCAGCCTGGAGCTGCTCGAGGGCAAGGTGCTGCCCGGTGTCGCTGCGCTCAACGACGCCTAAGTCATAGACAAGTACACACACCCTTCAACCGCTGGCCTCTCTTTGTCCCCTGTCGTGCATCGATCTTTCGATCCTTCAAGAGGCAGGTCTCCATAGAAAACGAGAGATTCATAGGCATTTCTCACATGAGCATCATCAGCGAAACGGCACACTGTTCTGATCACGTTCCCCTTGGAGTTGTACCCCGCTTTTGTCGCAGGATGTCGTTGCGTTGTCAAGGGTTTGGTTCCTTGACTCCTAATAAAGCCCCTAATGAAGAATACGCAAACTGTCACACAAGCGGTTTTCAGCAGAAACATCCGGTCCAGAGCGGGACTTGCTCTATCGCGTGCGCACATTGCGGCTGGGTGAGCGGTCGGCGACCCCACTATACGGCCCTCCCTATACGTCGGGGCTTCCGTTGCCCTTTTGTGCCAGATTCGGAATTAGGAGGAGCCTCAAAGCCATGCCGACTGCCGCCGATGCGCCGCCCAGCGCGCTGAGCGTCGGGACTCGGTGCTACATCCCGGACCCCGCGCGCGTGTGGCTGCCCGTGGTCATCGAGTCCGTGGACGAGCGCGCCGGCTCTGCCACGGTCATCGTCGAGTCCAAGCGGGCCGCCAGTGGTGAAAGTGATGGTTCCGCGCGAGTCGAACGGCGCACGGTCACCATGAGTGCGGGCGATGTCTTCCCGCTGCAGAACATCGCTCCGCCGGATCAATACGACGAGTACGTGGCCCGCGGATGCGAGGACATGATCCATCTTAGCCACCTGCACGAGCCGGCCATCCTGTACAACCTCGTCACGCGGTTCCACGCGCGCCTGCCGTACACGTATACCGGCGACATTTGCGTGGCTGTGAACCCGTACCAGTGGATCGACGAGCTGTACTCGCGCGACCTGCATGCGCAGTACCTGAAGGCGCGGTCGAGGAAGCACCTGCCGCCGCACGTGTACGCTGTGGCCGTGGCCGCCTACCGCCACATGCGCGAGGAAGCGATGAACCAGAGCATCCTGGTGAGTGGGGAATCCGGCGCCGGCAAGACCGAGACCACGAAGATCGTGATGGACAACCTCGCGACCATCGCGAGCCACACAGACCGCTCCTCGGGCTCCGAGAGCTCGACGATCGAGAAGATTCTGGACGTGAACCCGCTGCTCGAGTCCTTTGGAAATGCCAAGACCACACGCAACGACAACAGTTCCCGCTTTGGCAAGTTCACGCAGCTCCAGTTCAACGCCAAGCACGTGCTCTGCGGCGCCAAGTGCGAGACCTACCTGCTCGAGAAGACGCGCGTGGTCACGCAGGAATCGGGCGAGCGCAACTACCACATTTTCTACCAGCTGCTTCACGGCGCCTCCAAGGGCGAGCGCGAGCAGTTCGGACTGGAGGACGAGAACCAGGAGTATGCCTACCTCCAGCGCGACAAGACCATGCTCAAGAAGGACGCCAAGAACTACGCCAAGACGAAGAACGCTCTGTCGCTGCTTGGACTGAACAAAGATCAGCAGGACGCGATCTTTCAGGTGGTTTCAGGCATTCTTCATCTGGGGCAGGCTGAGTTCCAAGCTAATCCCGACAACGATGAAGCCAGTCATCTGGTTGAAGACTCAGTGGCATATTCCAGCATCCTGCTCGGTCTCGACTCGGCAGCGATGAGTAAAGCGCTCTGCCACCGAACTGTGAAAGTGGGAGGAGAAGTCTACGCGGTGCCTCTTGCAGCAGAACAGGCCCAGTCTTGCAGAGATGCCCTCGCTAAGGCAATCTACTCCAATCTGTTTGACTGGATGGTCGTCCGAATCAACGAGAGTCTCAGTGCTGACAGCGTCATGGTGAACGCTATTGGTGTGCTTGACATTTTCGGTTTTGAGAGCTTTGTGCACAACTCGTACGAACAGCTCTGCATCAACTACGCCAATGAAAAGCTGCAGCAAAAGTTCACACAGGATGTCTTTAAGGCAGTGCAGGATGAGTACGTGCACGAAGAGATCACGTGGGATCATATCTCCTACCCTGATAATCACGAAGTGTTGGCGTTGATCGAAGGCAAGATGGGCATTTTGTCACTGCTCAATGAAGAAGTTGTGCGTCCGAAGGGTAACGACGAAGGATTTGTGAGCAAACTGTCGACGAACTACCGACAGAGCAAGAAGATCATCGAATTTGTTCGGATATCGCGTACGCAATTCTCGATTCATCATTACGCGGAGAGTGTCAAATATGAGGCCATCGGTTTCCTCGAAAAGCACAAGGACGCACTCCTTCCTGATCTGTCAGAACTCATGCTGTCGAGTACCGAGAAATTTTTGCAGGAAATATTTGAGTTGAAGGCAAAGCAAGTTGCAGTGGCGGCCGCTGCTGCTGCAGTATCAGCCTTCGCCAAAGGTCGACCTGCTTCACGCAGAGGTGGCAGTGACAGCAGTGGCGGCACTGTGGGCATGCAGTTCAAGCAATCTCTTGGCAAACTTATGGAGACAATCAACGAAACCAATGTGAACTACATTCGCTGCATCAAGCCGAACAGTATCAAAAGCCCCACTGTCCTGGATGAACAAATGGTTGTGAAGCAGCTGCGCTGTGCTGGTGTCATTGAAGCTATCTCAATTGCTCGTGCTGGATATCCCAATCGATTGACTCATCATTCGCTTGCCGCCGAATTCGACATCTTCCTCACTGAACAGCAGCAGCAGTCAGGAGATCATGTCAAGAACTGCCTCATCCTCGTGAAGCGATTTCGCTTGCGCACACCAGAAGAGTATCAAATGGGCAAGACGAAAATCTATCTTCAAAAAGGAGTTCTCGAGCGCCTGGAACATGCCAAGGCTCAAAAGTTGTTTGCTTATGCAGCATCCATTCAGAGCCGTTGGAGAGGCATTCAAACTCGCCGTATGTACGCTGAACTGCGTGCAGCTTTGATCGTTATTCAATTTCGAAGCAAAGTATTCGTCGCCGTTCAGAGACTTCGCCGAAAAAAAGCAGCAGTGGCTTTGCTTCAGCGTTTGTTTCGTGGTCACCAAGGTCGCCAAATTTATTTCGCGGCTCTATGTCAATACAAGGCACTGCAGATTCAACGATGCTGGCGTGGTTGGTTGGGTCGCCAGCGGTTTATGATGGCCCTTCAGCAAGATCGCGCACTTCGCATTCAGTGCTCTGTGCGATGCTTCTTTGCACGCAAGGAGCTGGCCCAGCGACGTGAGGCATATGAAGCAGAGCAACGACGACTTCGACAGCTTGAACGTAAGCGACAGTACGAGCTTGAATTGAAGCGTCAGCGTGAACGTGCTTTGGAAGAAGAGCGTGAACGCAAGCGTCAGGAGGAAGAAAAGAGACGTCTTGAGCAGCTTCGTCAAAAGAGTGCCCTCATGCTTCAGCGCTGCGTTCGTGGCTACTTTGGTCGATGCCTGTTTGCTGAGATTGCGCGTCAGGCACACGAAGACAAACTTCTCATTCAGCGTGAGCAGGAAGAACTTGAACGTCAGCGACGACTGGAGGAGGAACGAGAGCGTCTATGCGAGTGGGGCGCTGTGGTGATCCAAAAGTATACTCGAGGATACTTAAACCGATGCGTGTTTGCAGTAATGTTGCAAAAAGCTCGTGAGGAACAGCTTCGGCTTCAGCGAGAGGAAGAGGAACGTGAACGCCAGCAACGCCTTGCCGAAGAGCAAGAACGAGAACGACTGCGCAAACTGGCTGAGGAACGCGAGCGTCAGCGTCTTCTTGAGGAAGAACAAGAAAGAGAGCGACAGCGCCAATTGGCTGAAGAACGCGAGCGCCAGCGTCGTCTGGCCGAAGAGCAAGAACGAGAGCGACAACGTCAACTTGCTGAAGAGCGCGAGCGTCAACGTCTATTAGAAGAAGAACGACTGCGCAAAATCGAAGAGGAAAAGGAGCGCGAAAGAGTTCGGCGAGAACGTGCCGCGATCCTTCTTCAAAGCGTTATCCGTGGTCGAGTTGCACGACTCCATGTTGCTGTACTTCGAGTGGAAGCAGCGAACGATACGAAGGCCCAGGCCGAGTGGGATGCTGCGAACCAAGAAAATTTGCGTTTGAAGGAGCAGCTAGCAGAGCTGCGTGAAGCAAATGTTGAACTGGAGGCGCTCGTGTCGGAATGGAATTGCGAAAAGGATATCCTTGAAGCCTCCACAAACCTTCGCGAATTGGAGCTAACCCAACAAATCAATAGCAAGCGAAAAATTCTCGAGGCTACACGTCGCGAGTACGATGAACTGTACGACCAAACGGAGCACCAACATTCGATGACTAGTTCGGGTCCTACTGAAGCTGAGTCAGTCGCGAATTCCTCCTCGGATTCGGAGGAAGAAGACGACGTCGTCGGTGATCCCAAGGATTATGATCGCTCTTCAATGATATCCACGACACCATCGTACTTCGACAACGACCGTCCATCTGCTGATGTAGCCCAATTGCTGAAGGGTAAGTCTAGATTCAAGATTTCCAAGCCGAAGCTTGGCAACGTCATGAGCGCCGGCGCGAGCTCACTGGGTCGTGCCAAGAAATGGCTGCCGAGCCGAAATGGCAAATCAACCCCGCGCAACTAAGTGTCAAGAAACCGTGCGAGTGAAACGAGAGAAGAGGAAATGAGTGGGAAGAACCAAAGATGAGCATATCTATCTGTGAAAATATATTTAGCAAGTTTTTGCAAACAGTGAAATACGACAACGTCAAAAGTAAGTGGGTACAATTTGATATCAGCTGGCAAATGCTTAACATTCATTTAGGATTCGTGGAATACCAAGGGAGTGTACGCCGAGTCATACCAGTCCTTGGTTGTATGGAGACCACGCCAACCACGCAATTGGCGTTCATTCACATACTGCGCCATGCATTGTGCGGCCATTCTCTTTTCAGCGTACTTCAAGGCCACGCCAAGCACACAGACGCCCAGCACAGTTTCATGCAGGTACGCACGATATACCAGACCACAGATAAATGCGACAACCAAGTTCACGATGGAGCTGACATTCCACAGCGCGAACTACGTAGCAGTACAGAAGCCTCAGAATGAAAACCTATTAACAAGACAAGCAAGCGCAAGCGTGTTTACCAATTTGCCGTAAAACACGCTTTTCCAAAGCAAGAAGATTACACCAAGGACTGGCGCACCGATCATTGCGGCTGGAAGAATCCCATTTACAGACCAAAACGCGGCCTACGTACAAGAAAAAAAATCAAGCTTTGATCAAAATCGTCATGCAACACATCCAAAATGTACTACGTACGCGTGAGCAGCCGTCGTCAGATGCTGTCGGATCGCTCACTTGAACGCAGTAGTATTCCATGAGCACCCAGAAGACCACGGCGAAATCCAGAATAAGCAAAACGAGCATGCCGAGTGAGAACACCCACAAGGGGCGTTTGGCCTTGATCGCTCGAGTGTTGCGCAAGCGAAACAGAGGCGATATGGGTTGTAGCACTTTTAGTAACATCGAAGCCAAGCGACTCGAGCAGACAAGTTTGGCTAAATCTTCTCGGCGCCGGTCGAAACCATTGCGAACCTTGGCTTTGGTTGGCGACGGCGGGGCCAGCAGGGCCGCTCTATCGGAGCTTAAAGTCCGATTTCCCAATCCCCGGGGCGACATTGATGAAGAATGTGAAAAAAGAGCTTCCATGCGGATCTGGGAAAACCGAAAATCGGCTGGGCGTGGATCACTCTCCAATTTGGTCGTAGCTCGGCCTCCTTCAACTGGGGAAATATCACTGTTACCTGCAATTGACTCTGTTGTCGGAAATTCACGATCGCTAGCCCATGACGCAGTACGAGGGGAACCTCGTCCAGGTCCTGTCTTGATCACCTGAAATGCGAGTTTGAAAGGTTCAACAGTGTACTGACCCAGCGTTTCGAGAATTTCTTCCGAATTCTCAGTCCAGGCAGAAAAACAAGCTTCGTTTGTTTCTGCTCCGGTATCGATTGCGAATATACCAAATGCTAGCGTAATTCCATCGCGTTCTGCGTGGCGCTTGTTGAATAGTGCGATTAGCCCCAGAACGTCTTGGATGACAACCATCGCATCAGCAATGCGCGTTGAAGAAGATGGTTGTGGCAGAATTCTCAGCAATTCGTTCACTTCAGCTACGAACTCGATCCAAAACCCATGGTTTAGAAGCTGAAAGCGCGATGGCACGGAACGGACGAACGTATCGTTTGTATCTAAATGATAGGGACGAAAGAATGAGCCGCTGCCTGCTACAACAAGTGTCGAGATCTGATTTCCACTCATGCGATCAACACTTCCGGTCCCTGACTGAGACAGCGATCCAAGACCCCCACTTCCGGGTGACACCAAGACATCCAGATACGCCAACGAAAAGTCCGGACTGAAGCCGATTTTGATCTGTGCGCCATGCACGCGCACGTTAATGTCGCGGAAAAAGCCACCGCGGTATTGTGTGACGAAATTTGCCAGGTTCACAACGCGCTTCAGCTGTCTCGTGCGCATGAACAACGTGCTCAATGGCGGCAGCAGACACAACAGAGCCCGCTGAAGCACGGCTTCCCATCCACGAGGATTCCAGCGCAGGATCTCATTGCATTGGTCGGCAAATTGCGCGAATGCCCCTTCGTAGACAATATCACGCAACGTCAGCGGCAGGAACGTTTTCTGCAGTGTCCAGGAGCTCTCAAGATGGTTATCACCAGTGATATACAAGCGCGCCACATGAGCTTCCAAATCTTGGTCTGTCAGTCGCGGTGTTAGATCACGTGTGAGCTTGGCCAATGATAGCTGATCCCGCAGTGTTTGCGCCTTGTATTCAGTGTATCGGTGCTTCTTGTGCTGCGAGGAGCGGTACGATATGAGCCCCCACGTGCCAAATATTGCGCCAGTAAGTGTGAACACCATAAGAACGAATCCAAGTGGCCCTCCGATGGGCTTCACAAGGCGTTCAAACGGCGTGAGACAGTCCAGCCCATTGCGCCCCTTTTCGCAGGCGTAGGAACAATTTCCTCGCATGTTGAAAATCGAGTGCACCGGTTTTTCGTAACACGTCAAACACTTGATGGCACCTGCGGCTTGTGTGGTCTCCCCGATTCCGCACAGTGTGCAGTTGCTACTGCCCGCAGTCGTCGCAATGGAGCCGACGGGGCAGAGCGCACACTCGTTGCTGCCTGTAGAGCCCGCAAACTTTCCCGGAGGGCAAGCCTTGCAATGCTTGGACCCAGATACGTCCGTGAAGGTGCCGACCAGACAAGGCAAGCAAACGTGCTGACCAAACTCCGAAGTGAACGATCCTGGCGAGCAAGGGTCGCATTTCGGGGAGCCCATGTGGTCAGAGCAACTTCCAGGCTCGCATGGACTGCACTTGGAGAAATTGCCAGGGCTGTAATCACCTTCAGGACACTGGAGACAAAACACGCCTCCGCGCCCAGGGCTACAATTGGCTCCAACACTGACGCCGGGCTGGCCACTCTCGCCACCTCCATTGCTCACGCCGCCATCCATTGAAAGCAGACCGCCGTCCTTGATGAACTGCTCGCCATTGTTGGCACTGCCATTCACTTCGTGGTACACAATGCGAATAACGCCACCGCTGCCACCACCACCAGTCGTACTTGCTTGTACGAGGTTCGACAGCGAATCCAGTTCTTTCCACACAGCAGATCGATTTGACTCCAGCGACACAGCAGAGGCAGAACTTGTCTTCACAGCGCCACCGCTGATGTCGATGAGGCCTCCGCCACGGAGCTCCGATATATGTAAGGTCATCGAACCTCCAGAGCCACCGCCTCCGCGCTTCGACCCGTCGCCGCCACGTGCACCGATCATACCAGTTGTCTTCAACTCCAGGGACTTGGAATGAAGATAAAGAACGCCACCGCCGTTTCCACCCACCACTGCATCTGAGCTATCGCCGCTAGCGGCTGCACTTCCGGGCCAAATAGGCCAGGCATGGTGCTCGTACAGCGATTCAATGTCGGACTTGCTGTCGTACGCGACGCCTGCACCCTTGTTGTCTGGCTGAACATTGCCGCCCCGACCACCATGACCGGCACCGCCACTAGCGTCACCAAACATTTCGCTTTTACCAGGGCCCAGACCGGTTTTGACATTGCAGCCCAGCGTATTGCTGGATACGCTGCCTTCGATCACGATACCGTCGTCACTGCACAACAAAACCGCACCAGCCGTGATGTTGCCGATCGTGGCGACTTCAGACGCGAAGACACTGACCAAGTACGGCGAATGAGATTCCATCGAGCGGAGAGATGAAGGATTCAGTGTGGCACATGTGGTTGACTGCGCTTGGTGATCGATGGCTTCGCACTTGGCGATGGCGCCTGCATTGACGTGAACGAGCGTAACGTTCTTGGCGACGACTGAAAGCTTCAAATATGGCGCATCGAACGGCAGGTCCACGAGTGCAGCATCACCAGCTTTGACCCGCACGGCAACAGCTCCGACTGGAGATGACGTCTGCGGTGTTAGTGTGATATTCTGGTCAGCTGTGAGTTCGATCGTCGGCTCCTTCTCGTCGGGTCTGGTCAAAATGTCCAGCTTGCTGGTGCTGGTGCTGAATCGACTGTCATCTTTTGGTTCCAGAAACCCATTGACTGTGATACTCGAGCCAGCTTGCACCGTCACGCGTGTGTCAAATTTCACGACCGAATATTTGTCCATCGTAAACGACCCGCTCGCGTGAGCGTCCAGCGTCCTGACCAGAAGCAACGCATTTGCAAGCGATAGATCCACTGAATCGAGCTGGAAGTCGACTGCATCGCGTTCGTCCTGAGAAGCAGGTCCGATAAATCCCTAAATCGGTCATTGGAATGAGTGAACATCCGAGACAAGATCCATTTTAACTAGAGTGTTTGCTCACCTGCAGTGACAAGGTGCTCGCTGTGAGATGGATTGAACGATCTCGGTCGAGGCCGTTGAGTTCAGCTCCAGAATCAATCTATTATTTGGACATTCAAGAAAGGGATTTCATAAGAAATGGGGCAACAGTAAGGATCAGCTGCTGCAAATTTCGTACCACAATGGAACTATTCACTCCGGAAACAGTCGGCTGCATTCATGGGAACAACATTCATTAGTTATACAGTTTACGCTCATAGTATGGAGGTCACGCACCTTGAGCCGGATATAGCTCGTGCAGACGGTCGCACCACCGCTAACAAATACATGGGCGACTGAAGGCGGGACAAACGGCTGCTCTCGTGCGGTGATCTCGTAAATAGGAGTACATCCATAGATCTGAATGCGCTTGACAGGCCCCGAATGGTCCAATCGGTCTCCTTTCACGAGTAATTGTCCCACAGTCTTTGGTGGATCCCTGCCGTCCTCATCCGTTGCGCTCTGCTGCAATTTCAGAATAGTTCCGTCCCCGCCAAGCTGACACCACTGGATCGCAGCATTTTCCATGGGCGCAAAGCCACCGCCAAAGGCCGTGACGTTCGCTGGCGCCAGGCCGTCGGCTTTCATGGCACTGAGCACGATGCGTCCACCGCCGCCTCCGCCGCCCCCGCCATGGCTCTTATCGCTTTGGAAGATGGATGGCGATCCGCCGTTGGCTTCCACGCGAGCGGATCCGTGCAGTCGAGCTCCTGCCGACAGCAGAACCGTTCCTCCTACACAGAGATTATCAGATTCCAGCCCAGGAATACGCTATTACAAAGCGAGCAAACGCCTACCAGACCCTCCGTTGTCAGCATCGAAGCAGTCGCTACATGCGTCACCGCCATTGGCTAGCACTGTTCCATTGATCTCGATCGACTCTGCTGCAGTCAACTGGATGCGACCGCCTCCGCGTGAGGTGTCGCTGCCTCCGCCACTGCCGTAGCCACGGAAGTTGGACAGATCGCCAGAGACGTCGCCGATCGCACGGAAGAACGAATTGGGCGGCACCTTGTCGCAATGGCCGTCGGCAGACGAGAGGCTGGCGCCGCCCATGCCGCCGTAGCTGCCGCCTGTGTCCAGCCACGAGTTGTATCCTGGGCCGAACTTGAGCCCTCTGCCCGAGACGTCAATGGACGAATGCGCATCCAGTTCAATGCGGTGCGCCTGCATCTCCACGGCGCTGGATTGGATCCTGGAGTCGGCCATGAGGATGCTGGCGTTGTTCTTTGGCTCGAGCGAGAAGCTCAGCTCCGTGTGGAAGCCGTCGACCGGCGCCAGTTTGGACCCGTCGATCGTGACGCTGTGGAGCTCCAGCGAACGGATGCTGCTCAGTGTGTCCACGTGGAACTTGCAGCCAACGTAGAACTCGTTGAAGGAGCCGATCGGTCTCGGCATGACGGAGCACTGGGCAATGCAATGCACAAGCGTCAAATAGGCGATCGCATGCAGTCAAAGAAAGCAATCAAACCTGGAAGATGGCGTGGATATCGGTCTTGGCATCGATGACAAAGCGCTCGTCATCGCCCAGCGCCAGCGCAAGCGGCAGCAGCACCCCAAGCACCAGCCATGGCCACAGCCATCTCTGGCTCAGCTTCATCTTGATAACCGAAATCTGGGTCTGGGATGAGAATCCTTCGTGTTCCATATCGAAATGTGGGACAGTGAGTGGGACGTCTCAGATTGGAGCTGACGTCGTTAGAGACAGAAAATGGCGGTGGGACTCATGACGGTGACGGCGGAGCAGATCAGTGCGCGGCGGTTTGTGCAGGCCTGGCGCCGCTTCAAGGACGCGGAGAAGCTTAAGCAGGTGAACTCGACGGATGAGGAGCAGCTTCTGCTTCAACAGGTGCGTGAAGCTCTCCTGGTTTTCTGTAATGAAGAGAACGAAGAGCTCATGTGACTCGGCCCTTTAGTATCTACACATGGCGAATGAATTCCGACGGAAGCAGGTACGGAGAGATCATTGATACGATTAAACCATAGACTGGTTGGTGCTAATAATCTTTAAGTAGGCTGTAAATGAAGCTAGTGACAGCGAATTAGCGTCCATCGTCCAAGAGATTCAAGCGCTACTATCGACTGCTGCTGCTTCACTCGCATCTGCCAGCTGCACCGCCTTCCGATTGCCCACTCCTGCTGAGCTACGTGAGCGCAGAGCACTCACTCTCCAGAAGCAGCAGATGAAGAGAAAGGAGTCCGAAGTGTGTGCCGCTGCAGTAAAGAGAGAACAGGAAGACACAGCACAGCAATCGAGCGACTCCAGACGGCCACCAGACGCAGTGTCAGCGCATGAAGATGAGTTCAAGAGCATGCTGGATCCTGTGGAAGCGCCTGCTAAGAAACCCACGGCTCAGGAGATCCGCAAACGACTCGGGTACGTCTACGCGTACTAATGCCTCCCATTTCTTCCTTTACGGTCTGACTTCTTTCTCATGGCTTAACAGCCTTGTGGACCGACACGACCAGGTCCTCAGTGCGTCCGAGACCGTGGCACGCGAAGAGCAGGACGCAATCCAGTCGGACATGATGAGTCTGGCCAAGCAGCTCAAGGAGCGCACGCAGACCATCAACCAGTCTCTCGCGGAGGACGTCAAGATCCTGGACGCCGTCGGGCAGCGCGCCGAGTCCAACACCACACTGCTGGACCGCGAGAACGCCGCGCTGAAGAAGCAACTGGCCTCCAGCATCGGGCTCTGGACGTCGCTGTTTCTTGTATTGGGCGTCGTGGGCGTGTTTATCGCCATGTACCTCTACATCAAGATCTTCTCCAGACGTCGCTGGTGAACGATCCGCCGTGGGACAAGTGGCCAATCTTCGTACCTATCAGATGTGCCTGGATTTGCAATATTGCGTCTCTGAATGAGACCTGTGGCGTGCGCTGGAGGCTCGTGGGTCCAGCGGCCTTTGGAGCATGGCCATGCATTCCGGAAAATCTATTGGGCAGAGTTCAGTGCGCAGTATTCGGTGCAGCACGGTACTGCACTGCGCTCTATAGATAATGACAGTGGTTTAGGGTAGGTTTCCTAAAATACCCATGCGTGCCTAACCGTGCGACAAGCTCTGGCGCCAGAATCAGACTGCTCTTTAGGGTAGGTAAATTGAAAATCCAATATTTTAGTTTCTCCAAAATGGCTAATATACCCAGAGTAATGCATCTGCTCAGATTCAAGTGAGATTCCGGATGGGCAAATTGTTAAAAATTCTGGGATTACACATGTGACAAAGACGGTGCACATTCTTGCATCTGACCCAGGAACGCGCGCAGCACATGGATCCAGTTCATCCAGTCTGAGCAGCTACGATGTCGCGACTGAGGACGAAGGAAACGGAAGTGGCTAATAACTGACTTCATTCCGCCACTGGCACTGCATCGGCTCAAGCCTCAAGCGTCATCCCTCAGCTCAACATGCGCGCAGTTCGATTGGGACAGGCGGCAGTAGCCCAGCAGCTCGCGCTGAACTCCACAGGCCGGACTCTGCATGGCAGCAGCAGCATGGCGCAGCGCCGGCCGCGCGTGCTCTCTAACAGCAACAGCAGCGCGTATCAGACGCAGGCCCAGCGCTCTGCGCAAGACGACGCGCTTCGTGCCAACACAATGCGAGCACGACTGGGCGTGGCCGTGCTGAGCGCAGCCGCGATCAGTCTCGGCGTCGACCTGGACGCGCAAGCCCGCGCTGCGATCGAGCCGCAGACCAAACAGCGCTGGCACCTGTTCGACCAGATCGGCGAGGGCTCGTACGGCACTGTGCGCATCGGCATGTGCGAGAACTCAGGCGAGGTCGCGGCCGTGAAGATCGTGGAGCCTGATCAGCGCAACTACCCAGCGCTTGAACGCGAGATCTCGGCGCTCAAGCTCATCAAGGCGCTCGGTGGCCACCACAACATCGTGGACCTGCGCGACGTGTACGTGGACGGCCGCAAGGTCTGCCTCGTGACTGAACTGGCGCGCGGCGGCGAGCTGTTCGAGTACATCATCACCAACGGCGTGCTGAGCGAGCAGCGCGCCTCCACACTGGCCAAGGACCTGGGCTCGGCGCTGGGCTTCATGCACCGCTACGGGCTCGTGCACAAGGACATCAAGCCCGAGAATATTTTATTAAGCGCGCGCGAGGACAAGAAGAGCGATCCGAGCCAGCCCAACGTCACCAAGCTGGCGGATTTCGGCAGCGCCGGCCCAGCGACCGCGGCCTCTGCGCCTCAGAAGCTGGACGACATCGGCACGTCGGCGTATTCGCCACCGGAGCTGCTTCAGTCCGGCATTTGCACCAGCGCCTGTGACATGTGGGCGCTCGGCTGCGTGCTCTACATCGCGCTGAGCGGATCGCATCCGTTCGACCTGGAGGGCACAGCCACGGAGAAGGAGGTTGAGTTCCGCATTGTGAACATGCCCGTGACCTTTGACTTCGCGGCCTGGACCAACATCTCAGCCGACGCCAAGGATCTGATCTCCAAGCTGCTGGAGAAGGACCCGGCGCGGCGCCCGACAGCCGACCAGGTGCTCATGCACCCGTGGATCCAGAGCCCCACGGCCAGCCAGGTGGCGCACCTGGCCGCCATGAGTGCAACCGCCTGCATTCAGGTCTAACTGCGCACTATGTATCAACAGAAAGACAGTAGAGTAGAGAATGGAAGGCATAGATATATTTTAATTAGAATACGACTATTGGATCCCAATGGACACGAATGTAGTTGATTAAGGGATGTACGAAGGCAAACCAGGGCGCAAAGCAGACGGAGGAACTGCGTTAAGCCCAACTATTATGCTTCGAGTGACTATCGCATTATTCAAATGACCACCCTGCACACATTTGCATTGCTGCTTCACAAGGTGGAGATACCAAATGCTATCTTCTACTGCTGTCAGGCAGCAACTCAGGCCAATACCCACACACACTGACTATCTATCTACTTGCTCTGATCCTGTGCGTCTTCCTAGAAGCCGTCGAATCGCACAATAGCTCTCCATGGCTCTTGGGCGGCCTCTCCCCTTTGCTCGCTCTGGCCACCAATCCCTACTCCGTCCTAAAATAGAGCAAGTCAGCACCGCATTTTACCAAAACCCGTCCTCCTCAAATCCAAAACAAGGTCGACCAACTGATTAAAACCGTTTAAATCACCCCTTGTCGCGTCGGACGGTGGCTAGCCAGTCGTTGGTCGAGAAGCTCCGGAGGGTTCGAGGGCGATGGCATGTTGGGCATTTTGACATTTCCTCCCAGTTCGTCTTAATTTGCAAGCATGGGTCGCGTGATTCGTGGACAACGTAAGGGTGCCGGCGGCATTTTCAAGTCGCACACCAGCAAGCGAAAGGGCGCTGCCGCCTTCCGCGCCATCGACTACGTCGAGCGTCATGGTTACATCAAGGGCGTTGTCAAGGAGATCATCCACGACTCTGGCCGTGGTGCTCCCCTCGCCCGCGTGACCTACCGTGACCCGTACCGCTACAAGCTCAACCACGAGCTCCTGATCGCGGCTGAAGGCATGTACACCGGTATGTTCATCTACTCGGGTGCCAAGGCTGCCCTCACGGTCGGCAACATCCTGCCGCTCTCGGGCCTGCCGGAAGGTACCATCGTGTGCAACGTCGAGGCTCGCATCGGTGACCGCGGTTCGTTCGCCCGTGCCTCGGGTGACTACGCCGTCATCGTGTCGCACGACGAAGACAAGGGCAAGACCAAGCTGCGTCTGCCCTCGGGCTCCAAGAAGACCGTCCCCTCGGCGTAAGTTTCTGCTTCTGCATTCTCCTTCGACGCCGTCCAAGCTGTCTGGGCATCGCTTCCTTCGTCCTCCTTGCGGCTCTCAGAGCTAAGAGGAGAATTCAGGAGGGACACAAGAGGAGCGATCGCTTCCAGGACACAGTGCAGGACGCCTTTGATTCTCCTCAAGGCGGATCCTATGCACGCCATTGAGCTCGCTCTCTGGTTCGTGTCGCAATGATTTTTTCCCGCCCTGGCGCGGTGAGTAAGTATCTTTCCCGCCATTGCGGTGTGTAAGTACTGGACACTCATAATCCCGCTCGCAGCTTCCCCCATCTGCTTGGTCCGGGAGGAAAAAGGAATTGCCTCAGTGGCTCTGCATGTCTCTCTCTGTAGCTCCAGTGACCATGATGCTGACTCTACTCGTTTGATCCTCACAGGTGCCGTGGTATGATCGGTGTCGTCGCCGGCGGTGGCCGTACCGACAAGCCTATGCTGAAGGCTGGCCGCGCCTACCACAAGTACCGCGTCAAGCGTAACGAGTGGCCCAAGGTGCGTGGTGTTGCCATGAACCCCGTGGAGCACCCCCACGGTGGTGGTAACCACCAGCACATTGGTCACCCGTCGACCGTCCGCCGTGACGCCCCGGCTGGTAAGAAGGTCGGTCTCATCGCCGCCCGCCGTACCGGTCGTCTTCGTGGTATCAAGAAGGTCGAGAAGGACAACTAAGTTGCCTGCTCCTTTTGATCAGCTAAACCACTTAATGAAGGGAAATGTCAAACCATTCGCAACTCAGCTTCTGTCTGTTGTATCTTGGTCTATGTGATCTCGTTATAATTTCCAGAGCTCAACAACGAACAGCTCTACTAGTACTAGCGTCGAAAAGGCTGAGCTAAACTTCTGCTTTTACTCTTACGAGGGCGGTGCAGCTGGCGGGCGTCTTTGTATGTCGTAGGAAACTGAGCCCAGCCTATCAAAGCGAACATCAAGAGTTCAGCATCCTTCGTTGGAGGTCGTGTTGTGCGCCCACGGTCGCTCTGAATCAGCCATGAATCAAATGAAGGTGCAGCTCAAGTGGGAAATAAGGTGCTGAATTGGTGGCGAACGAAGGATTTATCCAATGCAACTGACGTGGCAGCTATCATTGCCAGAATGCTGCGTTGTAGAGAGCACATAAATTCCCAGCGCTTACACAAGAAAATTTGGCTGCGTTTAAAAAGAATTCTTCATGAATTTGTGGAATTAGATGTTGGCGAATTCCAACAACTGCTAGTGCATGCACAGATGCTTATGGTGTCAGTGCTGCAGCTGCGCTGTCAGTGTCCCAGCCGGCAGACTTTTTGACGTCAGCACCACACGAAACTCGGCCAACCTGCTCGACTCACTAGGCTCCTTCAGCGGTGAAGAGGATAGGGGGCTGTTTGCATCGTGGAAGGTAAAGCATCCGTCGGCGATCGTTTGACTGAGCACACAATACACACGAGATTTTCATCACTGCTCTCTCATTCCTATTGCACGATATGGACACTTACGTGATCGCACTGACGAACGTCGCAGCCTTGACTGTGAAGAATATTGTGCACCCTTGCAGTGTCTTCTTCTGGTCGAGCTCGATCACAAAC